>DWPV01008441.1:0-10018 GCA_018251915.1 Urbanus proteus proteus
ACTTTTATAGCCCGACCATTTTAAAAATGGCGTCATTTTTTTGTTGGGAATGATAGATCTACCTACTTTATTTATCTCAGGACATGAGTAGGAAATAATATTAATACGTTAATGCATTCGTTTTGCAGAACCAAAATTCGATAAACATAGCTTTGTCTAATTAGGTGAGGTAAAGCATTTGTTGCACTTAACGTGTGCATATATTATTTCTAGATTTTGAGCTACTGAAATTTAAGTAAATGAGTTTATGGCACACTCATTTGTTACCATTTACTTACCCTAACTTTTCGAGTGGTGTAATAAAAATATTTTTTAATATTTAAGTGGAGGCATGCGAGTATCGTAAAATTATTTATTTATACAACCCAATTTCGTCAGTATGCTGGTCGACAAAGTATTTGGGGTTTTATCGAGACCGAATCAAGGGTCAACGCTTCAGCGCACATTTACTATCAAATGATACTATGCATCAAGTGGCCAGTATTCAAATTGTGATTTAAGCTTAGGTCGCATTATTTTTTCTTATAAAACAATCTTAAAAATATCTTTTGGCATCAACATTGTATAGATATTCACAAACAATCTTACATTTTTGATAAGGTAGTTCTAAGAGGTAGTAATGTTATTTAGTAAGGTAAGTAAGGTTTTATTAGGAATTAGTTGCAGATTTCCATACCTTTAGTAACCATTAAATAAACTAGCTTAGCTTTTACATCATAAGAAGTAAAGAGTTATGTTATACTTCATATTAAAACGTAGTGTGAAAGCAAGGCAGAAAAATCCTATAGTAAAATAATCGTAAATATACCGGGTGTCAAGTCAAGCGTATCAATCACTTTGACGGATTGAAATAGCAACTGACGCATAATATTTTTACTAAAAATGTTTCTAAAGCTACAGGTTTGTCATTTTTTTTTCATTGAAATATGAGTTTTTGTTATAATATAGATTATGGATCACTTTATCTATACAAATGTTAATTGTGGTTTTCATGTCTCATAATCCCAAGTTTGATAACAGATTGAATATTAAAATTTATGATTTCACACTTATATTATCGCGGAATCGAAATATTATGCTTCGCAGTTTTCATCGTGATCACGTGACTATACAACTAAATCAAAATATCGGCAAGAAATTAAGAAATCAAATTCGCGTATAGTGAGTACCTACACGTTACATATTAAAATAAAGTATTACAATTGTTTTCTTTTAAAAGTTAAAATATTTCGCATACAATTCTGTCCAAATATGATAATTGAAAATAGGTTATATTGCATAAAGCGGTCCACATAACAAGCCCTATAATGAGCCGTAACGTTCGATCGCTAACTTGGAACCGACTACGTAAGCTTTCGTGTTACAATGTTACCTCAGTATTTGTGTTTTCCATATTTTCTGCTCTCACGTTTAGTACAGTAATAGTTATTTGATTAACTCTTAGTAATGATGTACTGGTCGTTCGTGTAACCAAAGTTATTTTATAGGAAGTACCCATTTTGCTCTTAAGGCACCTACGCCACATAGTATTACGTATATTGTTCATTTGCGCTTCAATTTTCTGTTTTGAAAAATGTGATGATGTTTTGGTTTAAATTAATTAATTCTAATTTAGTTCTTGAAAATGAAAATGTATCATTAGTCGATCTTATTGAAGAGCCCAATTCTATATGGGATTGATTACAGTCGTCCATGAGCGGGTGATATAATTTAAAGAAACTGTAGCCTATCTTAGGATAAAAGGTACTTTCAATAGTAGTTTATGCAATTGAAACTACTTTAAATAATATGAAATCGACATGAATAGTGTTAGTACGGTATTGGCAAAATGAGTCATAAAAATAAGACTATTATTATTCGTAATTATTAATATTAAAAGTTACACCTCTACTTTAAATCAGGTAACGTGAACTTATAACAGATACTACTCATATACATACGTGTGGGGAGTTCAGAAAAAGAGGGCTTTTGAGCTAAGAGCCACTTAACGTCAGATGGATTGCATGGTTTTTTGCTCGTTATGATTTAATAACAGTTAATGCAGTTTATTTTGAGATACAATTGTTCGTCAGCTTTTTGAGATACTCTTCAATATGAGTACACTATAAAATATTTTGTTAATTAAAAGATTTTTTTTATTGACTTTCGAAAATAATTCTTTTCCATTAGACTTTTACGACAATTATAATTAATGTAACGAGAAGAAATTGGTCTAGCATCTATGATTTAAATAGAAGTCACAGGCTCGAGTAACATCCAGCTATCTAGGTATTATTACATTAGTACGTACCTTTAGAACACAAAATGGAAAAGATAAACTTTCGCATTTTGTTTACAGTTTAATTATGTCTTTAGATTTCTTTGCTATGTTATAAGCTTTCAAGTGAGATATTATTTAAGTGCCTATGATACGCAAATAAATTACGTCGTTATGGTTGGGATTCGAACTATAACCCATGTTCAACATGTAACTATTACTTTTATACTGCTTTTAATAGAAAATAACAAATTAAATACGAAATTGTACCAATTTCAAACATTGTACCAGCTTGCCTACAACACCCGCAAGTAACCGCCGTTCTAATTCCCATTTGATATGCATAGCCATTTCTCCTTAATTTCTTAGCGTCCGCATATTTCCACGCATGTCATTTGTTTCTATGATGTATGGAACATCTATAAGCAAATGAAGTAATGAATATTCATTAACGAAAGCCCAAGGAATGGTAACATTGTTTTACTTACCTCGGCGTTTACGAAGCTTAGCGCAGACAATGTTTCCTCTTATGAGCTTGCCTGTGCGGTTACTCTTTTCTCCACGGTTTTTAAATGTGTACAAAGATACTTTAATTTTAGTGTTAATTAATCCATGTTTAATTTAGTGAAGTCTTGTAACTTTGAAAGAACGTCTTGTTCAAATAAGTACCTATAATAGTTTTCAAGATAGTAGCGAAACAAAGAAACAAAACAAATAACGATCTGTTTATTTTTGATTGATACCCGACCCGGATGGCGCAATGGTAAACGCGCCGGAGCGCCATTCCGAGGGTCCTGGGTTCGATTCCCAGTGAGGCGGAAATTTCAATGATGAGTTTAAATTTCCATTCTTGGTTTGGGTGTGTATCCTTGTTTTGTGTGTTGTCCATGGTACCCACGATACAGGGAATCCTAGTGTGGGGCTATAAATGTGAAGTTATTATTATTATACTTATCAAATGAGTAGGTGCACAAATTCTACAATATTATAAGCTTTTATAATATATAGTTACTTAACTATACCGAAAGTGTATACAAACACTTCAATTTTCCTTGTTTGTATAGATTTATTTTCAAGGTGAAAGAACCTTCGACTACGGAAGCCCTACTTATACATTTAAAACAGCGGTGTCTGGACTAATGTGTTTGGGTTTGAAAGGTGTGGTAAGGTAGATTTGTTTAAGTGAAGCTTACACCTTAGAGATTTTTCTCGAAGATCAAGTTGACAGACCAGGCGTCAATAACAAACAAGTGGTTGTTATTATCAAATATAATCAAAGAGTGACCTTAACAGGATAACAAGGAGTTTAGTGAATAGGTACTCTACCATAATATACAATTCGACTAATCAGTACCTTCTCTTTGCAGTGTAAATCTTTATTTTAATTTACATTTGTGGACGTTATGTCTTTTTTGTCATCCCATGTTGGTGTAGTAGGTACGACTGTATGAATTAAGACTAATTTAAAATTAAACTCGTAGGTATACCTAACCTAAGAGTCATCTCTACATAGCATAAAAATCGCAACCGCCATCCGAACGCTTAGATTTATGGAACTTTAAACTCAAAACGGATTTTTATGTGTTTTTATCAATAGACAGACCGATTCAAAGAGAAGGTGTAACTAGCGATCAGCCCCGGCTTTGTTCGGGCGCAATGTGGCTATTATTGTGAATTATAGTCTGCGCGTACATACGAAGTCGCGGGATTCAGCTAGTTTCGTTAACGAATGTGGGCGCAAATGAAATGTAATATTGCCAGTGCTCAGAAAAGTGAATAAAAATACAAACTAATGATACGATTTCTTCAAGCGAGGGCGGTACAAAAATAGCATAGTAAGAAATAAGATTAAATAAATTGTGTGACTATATTAAGTCTAATGGACAACATTGATAACAACTAGACTGAAAATTACGCGTTTTAAAGGATAATTTTACCTGGAAAAAATCCTTTGATAACATAATGTTAAGCGTTAATTTTTAGGTTATCTAATAAGAGTAATGAAAATCACCCGAACAGCAGCAAATTTTTATCATTTCGGCAATTTCTAAAGATGATAGGTAAAAAGCGGTTCTCCGGTAAATGTGATGATTTCTTCCATTAGGCATCAGTTACGATTCGTTCCCGGTCACGCGATGTCAGCATTATCAACGTGAACATGTTTTGTATATAAGTTTTTCTTCGGTTCTTAGAATACGTGAAATTGTGGTTCTTCGACCGATGTTTTCTGTGATTGCTGTTTGTTGTAATTATTGAAAGGAAAACAGAATAATTGGAGCTTTATGAAATAAAACCCATTCGTTATCTCCCTTTTATTATAAAAACAGTAAAAGAGAATGAAGTCTACCTGATGGTGAGTGGCGTTTGCCGCCCGTGGACATCCGCAATCAATCATAGAAACGAGTAGGATTAGGGTTCTTCATGGGTCTGAGGTCGGTCTCAAATGCGTTGTTGCTGCTGAGGGCTCAGTTGAAACATTTTGTGAAGGGCCTAATACAACCTCAAAGTAAAGCACAGCAGCACTCGAGCTATTTTTTAAGATATAGGTAGTTGTGGTGTCTTCAGATTCAAAATACAAAAAATTCTAATAAGTGAATCTTTAAAGTTTCAATTAGAAAATAATTGTGTAAAAAGTAAAATAGATAGATACTTTCATAAATAGATCATACATACCTATGAATTTAGGCGTTAAAATAGAAACTAGAATTAAAAATTTTCGAAATCAATCACTTACTCTATGAATAAAATCGTGCAAAAATCTGGATTAAGATTGAAAAAGATTATCTTTAGCTTATTTTATCTTTGAGATATTCGTGTGATCTTTTATTGAGAGAAATTGCGAGTGAATATTTTGTTTCTCTTCATATTTTGGTGTACTTAGTTGAAGAGGCTTCATAAACATGACAAGCCAAAAAGCATTTAAATACGGGACATAATAATTTGTGTGGAGAAAGCTCCCGACAAACTCTGAGCTTGTCAACTTGTTGAGTCGGCCTTCTGTTTCACATTATTTTATTACTCTCCTTTTTACCTTGATGTAAGATAATATTAAATTTTCGTTATCTCCGTAAACGTAGAAACACACTACCGCATGTGGATGTGTGAGTCAGCTAAAACACATACCTACAATACAAAGTCTTATCGTGACATATTGCAGTGAAGTGTCGTGGGTATCTACGATATGCGACGCAAAAATTACGTTGTCGTGTCGTGAAAAGTGGAGTATGTAATCTTTTTTAAATTAGTACTGTAATTAATGGTGGGTAGGTAATAGAGGATGAGCAAAAAATATATTTTCTCTAACTACTTGATGAAGAAAAAGTTTGGATTGTATTTCATATTATTGTAAGTATGTACATAGGTACATAACTTGCAAGTCCGTCGTTCCGAAATAGTGTTAGAATTGTAATATATAAAAACACAAGAATCTTGAATCAATAATCTCAATAAACACTCATGATGTATTCATATAACATTTTGTTTTAAATTTTAATATGGTGGTAAACGAGCAGTGTTGAGATATTACTCTCTTGGTAAATTATATTATTCTCCAATTATAAATTGTAATTTAAAATTTATTAATTACGAGATACCCTTGTACATTACATACTCTTTGTGTTGGTAATATAATTATGATTTTCGTATAAATACTTGAAGATAATTTGATAAAGCATATTAATATAACAAATTATTAAATATTGTTGGAATTTTAGGACTTCAAAGTACTCATATAAAAGGAATAATGCGCTCTTACACGGATCCGTGATAAAGGACATACATATAGTCAGTATTAGATTTTTTAATAAATATTAGTGTTGTATCCTTCTATCGACATATGCTTCTTCTAACGGGGGTTTTAAATAATAACCACGGCACCTGACAAGTGCTGGTAGCTGCAGTAAGTGATGATATTAAACAGGAAGATGGTGCTGCTTTCATGGATTTGTCCTTGCCTCATTCATGGGAAGAGAGGGGTGGCCATTAAAAGGTGGAAGACTATGCGCCACAGTTTTATAGAGTTGATCTCTCATTTGTAGATTAAAATTAATACACGTATAACCGAGATGTCAAAATATACTGTATTAGATACATTTTTAAAATGGGTTCAACAACCGTAGGTACCTACTTAAAGTACCTACTTAAAATATGACATGATTTTAAGATATATGTTTACTTTTTAAGTAACGAAATAATCATCTATCATTATATTATAGGTGTAATAAGGTAGCAATAGAAATAAAACAATAAAAATAAAAACATACTAACAGCTCTTAAGAATAAAGGATCCCTGGTGGCGTTTTCGGCTTCGCAGACGCTTCATGACTTCTACTGACTTAATTCTTTATGACTTTTAAAAGCCAGCCAAGTGTGAGCCGGAATACTCGTTGAGCATTATTTAACAACAAATATAAAATATTTTTAACATTTTATATTTATTGTAGTTCACGATCTGTAAGTCTATTTCATTAATACATATTTGTATGTAATATACTGTATTAATGGTGCAATGATACACATTTATTTAGCTACCTATTATATATTAAAAGTGAGACGGTCAGATATTATTTTTGTGACAGAAATGTATTATTAGAACTATAACTCGGACTTGGGAGCTATTGTGTGAGCAATATGTTAACTGATACCAGATTTGCCTATTTTATTTTTAGTTATTTGCGGAATTTACCTGTAGAAATTTGTCTATAACAATCATGTCTAAATCTCAGGGTATCGTGTACAGAGGCGAACTATAATTTCATTGTAACGACGTCTAGCCCAATTTGTGGAGAACGGTAATTTTACGTTCCTCCACCGTGCTCTACAAGTTCGTTCCCTGGGCTCCACAATTGTTTTCACTGCTATCTCGCTGGGCCCGAAGTTCCGACATACCCAACGTAATGTGCTTAAGTGAACGATGTTGCCCCAGCGAATTCACAAACTTCTACAATTTGATGTTTTACCTGCACGAGAAGTGCTTTATTCCTTTTTTTACACTGGGGAATCGGATTTGGGCGAGCTAGTTTCCATTTTTGATACGGGTTGAGATAGCTCGTTTTATTACGGGGATAGTGTTTCGTCCTTTCTGGTGATTTAATTAAGTTTTATATCTACCCAACTTAGCATCTTATTATATGTTTTATCATACTTATAAGTCGACACTGGTAGTGGTTGAAGTGCTGATAATTTCAAATAATATCTTCGATAGATTGAAGGATTCAATCATACCCATAGCTTCGGTACGGTGTAATTGAACGGATGACCGCTAGTAGCAAAATTTCATACACGCTTCCGTGTTTTGGTAGGTACGTAAAACTGTCGGTCCCGGGTGTTATCATAGGATCTCATAAAACTCTTCGAAGGCCTTATAGGCGGTTTGAAAACATCTGACACGAGTTGGCAACTACCCCGCACTCCTTGTGTTCATAAAAACTCAGAACCAAGGAGATAAAAATAAATATTCCATTTCGTACTAAATCCAGCACTGAACCAAAGTTTTACTTAGCATGATTTCAATGATCTAAATCTGTCGGAGTCGCTTAGTTGATCCAATAAATAAATTGCGGACGAAATTAGATTCTTAACTCAATTAATTTAATTGTTTGCATAGAAACAACCTTCCTACGCATTGTTTTTCTTAGCTTCGAAACTACTATAAAACTGTATCTATTTCATTAATCATCGCCCACATGGTACACCATTTATTTATTTAAGAAAATAAAAATATTAATTTCTTTATTTCTCAATTATCTTTTGTCAAAGGCGCTGATAAATTATAAATCAATAAAATATCAAATCACTTAAATGCACATACATGCATATCCGTGCACAACACGACAGTAATATATTATTTATTTTCTTAGTGACGTCACAAATAGGAATCAAAGTGGCCCATAGCGTTTTTGATGTTATTTTTAAAATAGAATTTTCAAGTTATACTATATATTTATGAACAAAAATTGACAAAATGTATCATATTTTTAGCACCGTACCGACAATAGTTGGAAGAGTTTCATAGGTGAAGCTTGCAATAGCCAGAGGTGGGCTGGCTTTGGCTGTCTTCATTATAGAGCATATTGTATGCAGGCATCTTGTAACTTTATTCTACTAAAAAGAGCTTTTTACATATGCTTACACTATATATTTACATATAAAGAGGGCGTATTATTAGAAATTATTAACAAGTTATTTTAATTTTGTGGCTTCGGGGCAAACCCACTGTTATCTGTATAAAACTAACAAAGTGAACAAAGTTATTTTAGGTTTTTCATTTCCTTTTATGAAAACAGAACTAGTTGACTTTTATATTGCATCCGGTTGTGTACAGTAGTAACATTGACTTTTAGGAATTTTCGAAAGGTTCAATTTAAATGAAAAATGTGAATATGTTTTTTATTATTGTCAATTTATCAGAGTTAAAAAAGTAAAACAATTGCATCTCGATTCACAACAATTATAATGGTTTAAAAAGCGGTTAACGAGTTTACAGACTCCCATTATTGGTCGGCATTAATGGCGGCCATTTTGTTTCGAGATCTTGTTGTCAATCAAGGTGACAGTTGACGGAACACTTTCATTTATCTTTTTAACGGCCAAAAACGACAATTGAGTTATTTGTTTAAAATATTGTTGTGTTCAATGAAAAGGTAATAACAATAGTTAGGTTCAATGATTTTATCATTTTATATTAATACAGATAATAAATTTATACTCGTAAGTAGGTCTCTTATCTCTATTTTTAAAAAAGTAACTGAGCATACAGTCCACCTAAGGATAAGCTGCCAATAAACATCAGTAATTAACTTCATCATAGAACAGGTGTTTCACTTGGGGCTGATTTCAAATGTTACAAATGTTGCCATTTATGAGGTTGGTTGCCTCATGGAAGATATGCCTCATATGTGAGTCATCCGCAGTTTTTACATTGCTTTAACGATACGTGAAAAGATATTCAAAGCGTACTTATTTAACTAAAATTCTTTATTAATTTTTTATTAATATGAATACTTAGAAGTCTATTATTAATGAGAAACTTTTCGTATAAATATAGATATGCCTCAGTATCTCCAACAGCCTATTATTCACCTAAGTTAAATTGATAACTGGCAACTGTGCTCTAGTTTAAAGGCTGTGGTAAGTATACAAACATGTCTCCTTGTGACCTGTGACCGACTTCAGGAATCCAATCCTATTTGGTGTTTATAATAAATATCCACTGGCGACTGTCAATAGAAGATGGACAGACTTTCAATCACATTTGCTCATACTTATACATACAACATAACTTTAATATACGGAAATATTTTTAGTGTGTTGTCAAAATTCACCCGAAATATCGTGTCTGGTAAGTGTTAGTACATTTATGATTTAAGACAATACTAATCGAATGGTACTTATACCTACTATAGTGGATTACTTTTATAACGCTATATATTTAATGAAATATTTTAATGGAACGACAGCTTTATCGGTTATCATACTTAAATGAATAAAATATGAGGATTAAAAGAATATCCAAAAGCTTTAAAACCCAATCCACAATGCAATTTACAGTCTTACGACTTACGAATGGTGAGACTTTAAACCGTTTGAATCATACGTTATTGTGAATCTGAAGCTGTTTTTTATGAAACAATGTGGAGTGTAAAATAACAAAAAAATATTATTATTATTTATTTATATTGTAGACTTTTTTTATAACATGTGAGTAGCAAGCGAGCTTGCAGTCCACCTGATGGTAAGTGGCCACTGCCGCCCATGGACATT
>DWPV01008442.1:0-10018 GCA_018251915.1 Urbanus proteus proteus
TCAAATTTATTGATTTTGCGTCACGATTGATGTATCATAAAATAAATAATACAATTATTATGGAAGGTATTATTACGGGCTGTCCCTGTAGTTACGAAACCAGAATAGGGCTACGGTATATGCTTGTCGTAAGAGCGACTAAAATGGGGCTTTGTGAACTTGAGGGAACTCGAACCATCCATTCAGCGGCCCCGGGAAGGACGGCTGTATGTGTGGTCGCATACCGTCGTGCACCTGATGGTGCGTCGAGAGCAGCGCTCACCTGCCCTGAGCTCGATGGGGCAACGCGCTCCGACTGGTGTTCCTTGATGAGACCGCTGGGTCCACCGGGGCGGCCACCGGGGGAGTATTAGTGCGGTCAAAATCCCACATAACCCGGCGTCGTTATCAATGCGTCGGGTACCTTTTGAAGGTTTCCCCCTCGTGAACAAAAAAAAGTAGTATTATGTAGTCATCTCAGATCAATATATTCAGCTAAACTAACGTTACGTTGCAATTTCATGTAAAATCTGTCTTAATTAATCTCATTTACTTACCTACCATTCCGTTGTATTTATTTATTTATTATATAAAATACCATTGTAGTGATCGACCGTGCGTATGTCGTTGCTTATTAGCAACGGCATAAGCAATGTTTATTTTCTAAAGGTTTGGAAATTGGGCAAACATGGACCAACTGAAAGGTGACCTTTCCTGTAGGATATCCTCAGGATGGTGACCACCGACCACCAGCACCAGGTAGTGGACCATGAACGACGAAAATCGATCTTATGCAATTGCAGCCGCAGGTTTGGTCAACCCAACCATTGCAGTATTGGAGCAGCGTGAGGTGCGCAGCGATCATCTAAACTCTAAAGTATTCTTTTAAAGGAAGTAATATGTCTAAACTATAAATTTAATACCATTATTTTTGTTACTTCTCTCATATATTTTTTATTTAGGTATGTGCTCTCTAAATTCAATTTTAACGCTGAATAAGTCACGGGTATCAGCTGGATGGTTTTCGAGACTTTAATTAAATGACGATATTATACATCCTCTGGATGTGTACGTAATGTATGTATGTATGTATGAATGTTGTTTGGTTATAAAAGTCATGTAACAACGCCATCTAGCGCACTATAAATTAATCACACTACTTCTTTAATGTACACTATGTACACTGTTTAAAAAATTGTTTAAACTTTAAACTGGCGTTCACAGATGGCGTTAATAACCAATGATAACTACTCCATTACTTGTTATAAGTTCAACTTTAGAATAATTATGTAACTTTTATGAAATGAAACTATCGAAATAATTATTTGAACAAAAAGTAAAATTATATAAAAATAATTATCCAATAGCATGTACTTACCTATTTTATAAAAATACGAAAACCATTTTTACGTGTATTTTCCGTACCTAACAGTTTTATTGCATCTTCTGAGATTTAGCAAGCGTTAGTCTTGTACCTAAGCTTAGAAAAGCGTTCTTGTTGTAAGAACAGGTGTTATAGATCATTTATTTAAAACAAATAAATATGAGTAACTTAATTATAACCTTTATGAAAATCCGTTGCCTAGTTAAGAAAGAGAATACGAACGACTAAACAGACAGACAGCGGAAAGTGACTGTTTTTACTATGTAAAGATATAGTTTTTGGTATTAGGTAAATTTATGATTCGGTACTTATTTTATTTATGTAGGTTGTTAGTTCTATCTGTTTATGTATACGTTAATATGCTGAATAGTACTAGTCTTTCTTTAGTCTTTCTTTGAAGTTCGCTGCTCTTAGATATTGAACTATTCTATTAGGTACCTTTGATGGACGTAGCAATAGCTTTGTGTGTCTGTGTGTTTGTCCCGGAATAAATAGACTCCAAAATTTATCGATAAAAGGAACAAAAAGCTCCTGTTTGAAGATATCTCTATTGTCGCGTAAGCGTCACCCCGTTCTTGAAGATTGTGGTAAGGGAGACATTCCCATCGGAGGCATTGCAACTTAGTCTTCAGGGGACCCCCTGTGGACAACGCATCTGTGGTCGATCTCAGTCACGATACTCGCGATTTTAGTTTAATCTAGGCTTGACTATAGGTCTATGGACGGCAGTGGCCACTCACCATCAAGTAGACTGCATGCTTGTTTGCTAGTCCAATAACAAACTTGCCTACTTATAAAGAAACTTGGTAACTAAGTAGATAGGTAGTATCTGTAAAGATGTAGGTAAGTAGATGAAAGTAGCAGATTGCTCCGAGGTTTTCGGTAAGTAGTGAACCCAAAAAACGCTCCCATTACGCTCACTACGTCGTTCTTACCAGTGTTGCTGGCTTTGTAGTTTGAGTTCTTGCTTTAAATTTCCGTAACTCAGGAAATCCACTATTAGTCACCTTGAAGGGCAGGGGATACCGTAGCCTGTACCGTAGTTGGGAATATATTCAAGAACGATTATAATAAGTTTGAAGTTGCATATTTCCTTACATTTTAGGGAGGGTTACGCAGATATTGCAGCATGTTACATTTTGAGATTTTTGCGTAAAATCGAATAATTTAATTTATAGCACTTTGTGACCTAAGCCCGCACTTTACGCACGCCCTTCCGCGCTGCGTAAAGTGCGTAAAGTGCGGACTTAGGTCACAAAGTGCTATAAAATAAAATACGATACTGTACCATTTTAAACTATGATCTGTGTCGAAATATCATTTATGTTTTACAAAACAGATAACGCTAGATTTTTTTTAATTGGAGTCAAGTCCTATAGTAAAATACACTGATAAAAATGTATCCTCGTGTTGAAGATGACAGAGTACCTACTCCATAGTTGTGCAAGAGAACTACGACTTCTAATTCCGTTTAAACAGCTAGGTAAATTGTGTGTTAATTGCTGTGATTACGGGAGTAATTACCTATTTTTTAGGATTTCTTCAGAGTAGCGTGCATGTTTGATTAATTTCAGGTAGATAATAGGGTTAGAAAACTTTATGGTTCGACTTCGGCCTCATCACCGCTATACCTGTCTCTGTTTTCTAACAGCAATGATAGGCGCTGCTATATTCGGGTTTGAATGGTGTGGTAAGGAGACATCTTATTCGAGGCCTTCTAACTCAGTCCTCAAGGGTAGCAATACATCTAAAGTCGACTTCAGGTAGGGTTGTGATTTTATAAAGTGTAGATTAGGTACTGGTGTCGATGGGCGGCTGTGTCCACTTACATTTAGGTGGACTGCAGGCTCGTTTGTTACTTTAATATTATGAAAAAAAAAAATAGAATTGATTTCGTTTTTAAGATATCAACAATATCAGCATAATATATTCAAAGCTTAAACAATATTTGTTGAGATGAGAGCGCATTGGAACTTTATGGTTTCTGGAGATATAGCTATTAAATAGGTAGTATCCAAGACAAACCTACTAAGACATTTATGACAAGCAATTCTTCTAGAATTCCTATTTGTAATATACAGTATACCCACCTTTAGGTATGTTTGTCTGGAAACATCAATCTTGTTACGTATAGGTATTTAAACTATTTCTATGTTACTATAGAGAAACATCGAGTTTAACCTACTCCATCAATACTGTCTATACAGTAGGTACCTACTTACCTGTCACTGACAAGTGCGTGTTTTTCCAGGAGATAAATTTAGGAACAAACGCAGGAACCAGTACGTTCCAATTCTTTTCACGATTTTTTTGATTACCTATATTAAGATTTTCAATAGGGATTGGTGATTGTTTTAACATAGGTACACATACCTATGTAAGTTTCTTACTATGGGAACTGCAAACTGGTAGAATAACGCTATTTATCTATAGATTTTATATTATAAGATTGCAGAAGATAGGTACCAAACATCTACTCGATGGTAGCCACATACGCTACCTTTTATAATATTACCTTTTATTATATAATAAATGCTCGGATAAATAAAATAGGTAGATTACTCACCGCCTTGTATTTGAGTGAAGCCAAAAAACCTAAGCTACTTTCATGTATTAATACGCACACACTTACATAAAACTAGCGTGGTTTCTTGTTAGTTCCTTTGTTTATTTACCCTCACATAGACACTTTTATAGCCCGACCATTTTAAAAATGGCTTCATTTCTTTGTTAGGACTGATGGATGTACCTACTTTATTTATCTGAGTATAAATATAGCAAAAGTACATGCAGTCCAAAAGTATGTTCCTAATGAAGCCTTCAAAGGCTTAGAATGATATAAGCCTTCGAAAACAAGAGTGGCGATTGTTTCTAGCAAGCCGTTATCTAAAAAATCTTTAGCCCTTACTTCTCGATAGTCGAAGATTCAACTATAAGAAATAAATGTTAACAAACATATAAATAAAAACCGGTGCAAATATCATAAATAAGTATATCTAATAGGTAGTGTCCGTGTGCACCGTAGAGAATGTGTGCAGTAGACAATGTAGAGAATCAGATTATCAAATATATAAAAAACTATGTTACAAGTTACGTTAGGACGAAAATACTAAAAATATGTACAATTTTTTAAATCTTACTTAAAGGTATAACAATAAAAAACGACAATATTGATTGCTACGCCAAACGTCTCTACAATGGAGTTGGCGTGGAAATTTGGCGTCCTTTCCCCATTTTGAAATCTCAAACATTTCACGAGCTCAACTTTGCGGATTTGCCTCTTAATCTGGGCTGACCATTCTGCTTCTTGTCGTGACAAGAAAAGAAGCGTGGAAGTGGATCTGATTTGCCAGGGACGCCCCGCCCAGCGGTCGCTCCGCCCAGCCGTTGGGCGGACAGGCTCAACTGCGCTCCCAACTCAGTGTTCTTTCAGACTCTGATGAGGACGTATTGTTAGACAGTATTTAAATCAGTGTCGTGCTTTGTTCCGGATAGATCGACTTCAAAGCGTAAGTTTTGCTTTTATTTTTTGTTGTGTGAGAGAAAAAAATAAGATGAGATTCTAAGTGCCACTGTTCTGTTGCCAAAAACTAATTTTAAGCAACTTATGGGGTCCAATTTTGTAAGTGTTTATTCTGTATTCAGATTACTTAGTATTTATTCCTTCTAAGAGATCTAATGAGATTATTGGAGAATAACTTACAATCGTTTTTTCAAGATTAAACCATTTTTACTCTTATGTCTTAACTAAATATAAGTTCTCTTAATTATTTCAGATTTGTAACATACCTATCTTATTGTTAAGTAACTTTGTAATAGTGGCATCCTAGATGGAAACCGGAATTCGTCTGTCTGTCAGACTACTGACACTGACTTTTTCCCATGCTGATTGTATAAGGTTCGATCTCCGGCTAAGTAGACTATTAAAAGGTGTATTTGTGGTAGGAATAAGTTTTGCATGTGTTATTATAGCACAAATACTGTGTCAAGTCTTATCCTAGTTTGAGGCTACTTTAGATAACGGTAAATTATATAGTTAACTTTAATTTTTGTATTTATTTTTTTGTTACGTCGGTGATATAAGTAGG
The DNA here is from genome assembly GCA_018251915.1 of Urbanus proteus proteus. NCBI lineage: Eukaryota > Metazoa > Arthropoda > Insecta > Lepidoptera > Hesperiidae > Urbanus > Urbanus proteus. Next base: position 5,452 of record DWPV01008442.1, read on the forward strand.
TACCTACGAGACATATAAAATCATTTCAATAATGCTTTTTGTTCAATAAAAATAACGACATCTTATAAGCCCTTCCTACTTACCTACTTAAGTTCGTTTTTGCTACCAGAAAGTTTTTAAAAGCTCTCAATTTTTATTTTTCCGCAGTGGAACCGTCGCTGCATCTCATAAATTTACAATTAGGAGCTTCAGTGACTTTCTTTTTACGCTCAATTTGTGTATATTTCCATGTTTATATTTTGGAATTCATTTATTTTTTCACTCTTTTTCTCACATTTAAGTCACCTACAGTTTAAGTTTCCTAACTTAAAACCTAAACTGTAACTTAAACTTATTAAACTCTTTGCCCTATTGTTCCTAGACTTGCGTCCCTAGAATAAGAAGGATTTAGATCCACAATCTATCCTTCAATTAGCTTTTTGATGTCAGCTGTTTGACATTGCCCTACTCTATTTTTTTGCCCATAACCACTGCACTTTGTACATGAACTTAGCTGATGTACATGTTGCGTATACAAATATGTATGTGTTGGTGGTTGCAGTACTGACCTGGGCCATGATAATCTTCTAAACGATTGGACCGATTTCGACGCGACTTTCATTGGAAGATAGCTAAAGGTCTAAGACGTAACAGGCTACTTTAATTTTTGAAAGAAAAAAACAGTGCGTGCGCGCCTCCGGCTATCGCGGAATGGCGGGATTTCAGTTATGACTTTTTAAAGGCGGGTGAAACCGCGGGGATCAGCTAGTGTTAGATAAGAAGACGCGACCATCCATCTGCTGGATTTTTTCACGTAGTCATCTTCTACGACATTCTCGGGAACAGAGAGATTGGAGCTATTCAAGACATTCTACCTCAATCCCACGCTGCTAAAGTGTAGTTACATAGGTGGACTTTAGGCAATTTTGAGAATACTCATATATTTAGGTTTTCTCACAATGTTACGTACAATAGAGCAAGTGGTACGTAATGTCTAAATAGGTAATTTACGCTGGTACCTACGCAGGTAAATTTGTGCTAGAGTTCTGAGATTCGAACTCGGGAGCAGGGTTGTTGCCGATGCAGGTTTTTACAGTATCAGCGGATGCTGATGCTGATGCTGATTTTTTCTTATCAATATCAGCGGATGCTGATGCTGATGCTGATATTTTTAAATTACTTAAATAAAACATATCCTATTTTTTTTAATCAAACTAATGTGATATATTATTTTGAATAACACTAGCAAGGCGACTACTTGTATAAAATAATGCTTTAAACCTCCTTACTTTCGCTATACGGATCAATTTGAAATGTTTTAAGACGCAAAAATAATAATGCATAATTTCAATTGGAGAGCACATCAAAATCTATAAGAATGGCAATTTTCAAAACTCCCGATAAACTTTTCAGATAACCCCTTTTTTCAAACACTTGTTTATCCCATACGAGAATCTTTTTACAAATACGACATAGTGCGGTATCGGTTTTTTCTAACAAAAATATTTTCATAGTGCTCTTTTCATTGGAGGATTCATTAGGAAGTTGAATATGCTACGCATGCAAGTCGCTAACTTCCAACTAATTTATATTGAGAAAATGATCAAAACGAATGAACAAGTGACAGGTTGTTTTTTTATTCAGACTGTCTATGATTGGTTAAAACTACACGTGACTGGCGCTAGGACCCGCCTTCAACGAACATGTTACAACCTGAATATCAGCATTAAGATCAGCATTAATTGTTGCGGATGCTGATGCTGATATTAAAAACTATGCTGATTATCCGCGGATGCTGATGTTGATGCTGATATTCGCAACAACCCTACTCGGGAGTCCCATTACAAGGGGTCGAAATATACTTGTAAACTGCGTTATCACTGCATTCCTTTCATAGTTTCGTACCTATAAGAGATGAACTACATATAGGGATATAATATAGGGAAAATACTTAAAATGAGAAAACACATTTTCGTTTTATTCAAGTGGTATTATGATAAAAATTAGATCAAGCGGTATGTAAATGAAGCGCAGGAGTGAAATGCTAATTTCCGTGGGAGCGCTCGTCAAACTTTTTAATCTCATGTGACGTCACCACCCCCACCCCGCCGTCAGAGGGATGATTGAAAGCATCTCATTTGTATTTTTATTACTTTTTAATTTTTCCCATTTTCCCAAGTGGTTTGGTTTGAGTAACTTGTTTTTTTCGCGCTTCAAGATCATTTGTCATCTTATGCCAGTGTGGTAGAGATGGGAAGCGTTTGTTAGATATTTCTATTTGTTATACCAGTGAGACTACATTTTGGGCTAGAATGAAATAATTAGCAATTAACGTACATATTTCATATTTGCGTTTTGTGTTAATAGGTAATTGTTATATATTCGAGGTTTTGTATTTTATTTAAAGAATCGAGTTTCTTTCTCTATCTTTTATTGATACTCGTAAAATCTGCGTGATCCTAGGCGCAACACTGACTGACACGCAGAAGGTTTTGGGTTTGATCCTAGCCCCGGCAAACATAATAATGAATTTAAATTTCAGTCATTACTTTGTGTATATGTGTAGGTACTTATCTTCCGGGTTCTCCTCACAACGCTGAAATCGTTTGTAGGTCTGTAATTAATGATAGTAGAGTCCAGCGTTACAGTTCTATGGCTATGGTAAGTGAGAATGTAGTTCCAAGGCAGCAGCTGACGCTTACCATTAGGTGGGCTACACGCTCGTTTACTATAACTAGCTGATCCCCGCGGTTTCACCCGCGTTAAAGAAGTCAAAAGGCATATATATTTAAACACTAGTAATATACTCGTACATACATAAATATAGTAGACTCCGTAAAAACAAACAAATATATCCTACGGGAACTGTACATTATTCCGGGATAAAAAGTAGCTTATATGTTATTCCAGACTGCAATCTATCTTTGTACCAAATTTCATCCAGATCCATTCTGCCGTTCTTAAGTTATAGAGTAACAAACATCTATCCATCCATCCATCTATCCTCACAAACTTTCTGCTTTATAATATTAGTAAGTAAGATGAACAGCTATAGCAATTTAACTTAAATGTACCTCATATTATCAATTTACCTGTTAATAGCGTCACAAAAAACCCGATAATCCTATTTGCCCTCTCGAATCACATATTAATGAATGCACCCCGGCGTCCCCTAGCACGAGTGCATGTCACCCCCGCGTATCTACATATTGTATGCCCATAGAACAAATAAGAAACAGAAATGAACGTATTGATTCCTGATTTTTTACATCACTAATAGTTTTTAAAGTTTGTATCTATTCTTTGAGTTTAGGTTTGAAAGAATGATTGTCAAAATGAATTGTTGTCTGTTATAATACCTATGGAACTAGCCTATATATGCATATGCAATTGACTTTAAGTGATTTTTAATGGAAGATGTCTATGTCTCTCCGAATAAGTATAGATAGATAGATTGATCAGTCATCAATTTGTTACTGCTCTACTGTATTACTGCACGAGAATTAAGTGTAACTATGTTGACAGTTTAGCGATGTTAAACATCAATAAAAATGTTACTTACTTAATGTTTTAAGTCCTCAAAGACATTTCTATCGGTGAATTATTCAAAATTTTGGCCAAAATAATAGATGACAATAGTTGACGGTTTTTGGGCTTCCGTTAAAATTTAATAAGGTGGTATTAGAAATGGATGGATTCGTTTTCGTGTCCTTCAAATAAAATTCGTAATACTTATTGAGTTGGTTCTTTGAAAATATGTATAAGTACCTACATATCTTCTTTTACAAACTTTTTCTACTGTTTTTACAAAGGTTCTCTACCATTCCATGTCAGTTCTTGAACGTTAGCTTAAGGGATTACTTGCCTACTAAATATATTTTATTTTTGGTGATAAAGTTAGGAGGAGAGATATGAAGGCTGATTAGCTTTTAACACTGAGTCAGTGCATAGAAATAGCGATGTTGCTTCCAGAGTCGAATCATAACCGATTCTACCAACCATAAAATCAACTACTATTCACACGATTATTCTATTTGTGATCTAATTATTATTTTAACTAAACTGTACGATAAAAGACGGTTCCGGTTATAGATACCATGCGATTCATAGACCTACCTATTATAAAGAGATAAATGCGTCAACATGAGTGACATTATCTGAAGATCGTGTAACTACCCCAGTGTAAAGTGAGTATCAATGCGTTATGCACTTCCATGGGTGTGTGTTTAACAATTGAGGGGATAATGTTACCAAGTTTAATATTCTTGGATTCAATTTTAATTCTATAGGTTTTTACAATATACAGGTTGAACTATACATCACTATCACTACATACTCGTAGTATAAAACAAAGTCGCTTTCCGCTGTCTGTCTTTATGTATGCTTAGATCTTTAAAACAACGCAACGGATTTTGTTGCGGTTTTTTTAATAGATAGAGTGTTTCAAGAAAATGGTTTATTTGTAATTTAATGCGTGCGAATCGGCGGGTAAAAACTAGTACCTACTTATTTTTTTAAATTTTATAATTCTGTGATGTAGAACTGTATTACAAGAAGATAACTATCATTTATAATTTTATCTTGTTTG
>DWPV01008443.1:0-10016 GCA_018251915.1 Urbanus proteus proteus
CAAATTTCCAAGAAATGGGACCCTTTTCAAACCTAACCGCATCCGATGCCGTTTAAATCATCTCAATCGGTTCAGGCCTCGCGGAGAAATCGGTGAACATACATAAAAAAAAAAATATATATATACATCCGAACATAGTACCTCCTCCTTTTCGAAGTCGGTAAAAATGGTAATAATGTTACAATGTAAGTGTATACCACAGACATGCATCAATAGTTCTATACCTATACTATAATAAAAGAAAAATAGTCTAATGAGAGTAGTTATTCTCGCGGAGCCCCCGTTAAGGCTTTCCAGAGCCGCTCCGCGGTGGACACTTTGAGAATAACTGGTCTATAGGTTATAAAAAGTTGTGTTGTGAGAAACTGAGACCGAATGACGCACGTGTACCAGGTTAAATTAACCGGAAACTTTGAGGGGAAATAGTTAAAGGAGCGCTGTTGCAAGTCAAATACTCCCTGCACAGATATACGCTTGAAATAACTTACGTCAAATTTTGTTTTAAAATCATTAGTGCAATAATTGATATGCATGGATGGCAATAAAATATTTCCACAGCATATTATTACTTAAGTATTCGAAATCACAAACAGGCACTTATTTATTCGTATAGATAATGAGCAAATATGAAGACGCTTTCTAAACTCTGCCCCACAGTTAGATTTTCTCCTGTGTCGTGGGTGCCATGGACACATAGACAAACACCCAGATCCAGAACACAATTATAAATTCATCATTCAGATATCTGTCTGGCAGGGAATCGAACCCTGACTGCGCGTCAGACCGGTGTGGCAAGCGGTCCGTCACGCGAGTGGTATACGCTTAAAGTATATGTATACATATGTGTAACAGCTATCGAATTTGTGTTTTATTTTTTCTTTTTGAAAAATTTAAATACCAAAAGAACATTCAGTACAATTATTCACTTTTACATGAAGACCTCGAATCACACGAAATTCGGCAAGATTGACTTCTACGCGAGATCGAGCACAGATACCTACTCATAAATATTAAGTATAAATATATATTTGTATATACCTACCTAATTGTACCTAACGATAATACAGGCTACCTGATGGAAAAGAGTCAACGTTGCCTATGGATATTTGCAACACCAGAGGAGTCACCAATGCACCGCCGGCTTTGAGAGTCTCTTGCATCTTGTTTTTGTATTTTCTCAGCATTTGTCTCACATCTCCGAAACGTAGTAGTCTTTAAAGCTAATATTATCGACAATAATCACTACATTGGCGGCGCCTCCGTAACCAAATCAAGACAGATTATATACGTTAATTAACGTTAATTTATAGATAGGTACCTAATTAACATCTAATCAAAGACAGCATGTACGTCGTATTAACTCTACTATGTCTACCTATGTATTTAATTCATAAACATGTAGTTACATAAATTTGAATTGTTACATGAAATGTTACAACTGAGTTCTCGGAGATAGCACGGTATGAGATTCCAAGGTTAATTCCAATCTACCTTTTATACGAGGGGAAACCTTCCACGGGACTTTTTGACTTGACTACTCAACGCCTTGGGAGCGACTGTGTGTATGTGGGATGTTATGTGTGTATGTAAGATTTTTACCGCACTAAACCGAGGACGTCCTCAGCGCTTACAAGAGAACTCTAGGTTTTCAAACGGGAGTTCGCTGAAGTCCTCCGAGCTTGATACCCCATCGGGCTCAATCCTGGGCAAGCGCTACGCTCGCCACACCATCTGGTGCACGGCGGTATGCGACCGCACACACCGTCCTTCCGAGGTCGCTGGGTGGACGGTTCCAGCTCCCACTCTAGCCGTGCGCAACCTCGGAAGCCGCTCCGCAACGCCGATAACCCGCAGCTTAAAACAGGCAGGGGATACCGTAGACCTATTCTGGTCCCGAGTCTAGAGGGACAATTCCAATCTACCTAAGGTGTAATGACAGCGGTGGCCATTTAGAAGACAATATGAATATGATCGGTTGTTCCATTAGTCGTAAAACATTTTCGTATCCATCCATTAGACTCTTTGGTTGTATATCGCAGTAGGTATTGGTGTTACATAAGAAGATACCCATCTACCTGATTTTGTCCTTCGGTCGGCTCGTCGGACATCAAAGGGAGTTCAAGACCGACGCCATGGAAGACAAACGTATTCATATACTGACGGTAATCAAAATCGGTCGGTCGGGACGGTAATCGTTTTATAAATACCGATGTCTAGTGTTTTGTTTACTGCGTTTCAATACGAGTGTACAGAAGTCGGTTCAAAAGTAATTGCCATTGAATGGCTCTATAAAAGACGTTTTAATTGTCATTTTTTATATATACAAATAAATAAAATTGAAGCCTGTCTGTTTGGCTGAGGTAATCTTCTAAACGGCTGAACCGATTTTGACGAGACTTTTATTGGAAGCTGAAAGTCGAAGGCGTAACATAGGCTACTTTAATTTTTGAAAAAAAGCATTGACGTGCGCTCCACGCGCACTCGGCCCCCCTCGCGAAACAATTGCATTGCAATTATGTTTGAATATATATTACATTTTACTTTTTAAAACCGGGTGAAACCGCGGGGATAAGCTAGTTAAAAATTAAAGCCTATGTCACGATGGCAATTAGACGAATCCAGAAATATGTGCTAAAATAACATTTATTAGAATGGACTAAAATTATTTCTTACTTTTTAGTGACATAGAAGTCGGTATGATCATTTTGTTAAAAATATTATTTTTGAACAATAAGCGCCATGTAGGTATATCTGTAGTTTAATATCAGACTTAGTTAACTCCACTCTCGGAAATCATAGAAATTCCGTCGTTTTCCACAATGGACTGAACCGTTGATATTTAACTACAGATATGATACATACTTGCAAATACAAAGCTATTGTGTCGATTATTCTGTATCAGATCATCGGTAAGACAAAGTAATGTAAGTAAAGCAGCATTAATTTAACAACATTAAAATATATTTGTTTCTATATTACAATAACTATATTGGCTAGACTTTCCCACAGTGGTGGTAAATCGTAATCATTAGCGAGATGATTAATGTATAACCCAATTTGGACAACGACAGATGCCCGACACTCGCTGCCAAACTACGTACGCTACGTAATTAACTACTAGTCACTTGCCGCGGTTTCACTCGCATTTAAAAATGTAATGTTATCTAATAAACATAACCTACCTATATAAACATAAGTGATAGCAGAGTCTAATAATAGTACCTGATATTAACACCCGCTGATGGTTTTTTAATTTAAAAGTAGCCTAAGGTACGACGCCCACTTGTGCAGCTTATTCGATCAATTACTGGGTAATCCATTTTAGGTGGAAATACATGGCTATCAGAATCTTTGAAACCAGCGTTACTTGGTCTTAAACTAAATTAGTCACAATATCGACGGCTCTAAAATCGGAATTCGTGGTCTAGTGGAACGGAGTGGACGTGGTCTAGTGGGACGGAGAACGGGAAAAACCCTCTCAAGTATACTATCGTATGTCGAAAAAGTCAATTTTACAGGAGAGCAGTTTAAAGATAATAGGTACATTTAAACTATTAATAAATTGTTTTTTATCTTTACATAGGTATAAGCTAATAAGAACAAAAAACGTTATAAAAGGAAAAAAATGTTTAATATTGAAGGTATGGTGCATGAAAATATCTCTAAACTGCTCGCCTGTAAAATTGACTTTTTAGTCATACGATGATTTACTTGGGAGCCATCGATATATTATGTAGATACCTATATACTCAATAACCCCCAACAAAAATATGGTAAACATTACCTCTACCGTCCGTATTACCTACTTATGAATACATGAATGCGATATTAAGCATATTTTTCAATTTTCCGGAACAATACACTTGTGAATGGATACAGTTCATTATCATACATTTAGAGAGCTTACGCGACCTGCCGTGTTGATTGATGAGAGCAGGTTTTTTGCGTTGGGCTAAGGGTTTTAGATCAATGAGAGTGAGTGAGAAGGTTATCCCTGCTCATTCAATGAATTTCAATTTAGATGGTAAAAAACATTTATCTTATGTTTCATTACCCAAAAATGTTTTAATTAGGTACTTCTATAACAACCTTTATTACATTATGCTATATCCTTTACAATTATAAACGGATCTTTCGTTACGTATCTTCGGGGTATTTAGGTGAATAAAATAAGCCGAGCGATAATGTTTAAATTCGACACGCGTGCGCGCGAGTTCCTTTCAAAGCTTTTGTACAAGTACCGCCATCTGTTACTGAGGAACTAAAGTTATATAAATGTATACTAATGGTAATTGAGGTTTGTACGGAATAAGTACGACTTTATTTTTATAAATTTTATAGATATACGTAATGGGCTGGTAATATTAATAAACATAAATAACAGGTAGTAACCTAATACGTATGTACGCTGTGCGGTTGTTAACGATCGTGTTGTTGCAGCTGTTAAAGTTAGTTTTGTGATTGGGCTGCGGCCATTTAGGTATAAAATGGATCATGGATCTAGCAACATAAATAGTGCTCAATATTTTATAAATATTTATTCAATATAATTTCGGATTTCTATCAATTTTTTAATTTATCATTATTATGCTGTAGGTTAATCCATACAAATAAATAAAATTAAAGTGTCTGTTTCTGATTTCTGAATAACAACTTTAAATTCAATGCATACGAAAGTATATTTTGTCTGACTGTCTGTCTGTACGTTTGTTTGGCTGAGGTAATCATCTAAACGGCTGGACCTATTTAGATGGGACTTTCACTGGCAGATAGCCGAAGGTTTAAGGCGTAATATAGGCTACATTCATTTTTGAAAAAGCGTTAGCGCACGCTCCACGCAGTTGAGGGAGCGTGGGATGACACATATGTACGTTCAAATATGTACCTACGCCTAATTACTTCTTTAACGCAAGTGAAACCACGGGGATCAGCTTGTATCTATATAAAAACATAAACTTAACATGTTTCTAGTTACTAATCAGTCCTTACAAAAGGAGACTTATATACTTGTACATAATTACATTTCGGCAATAAATCAGCGGAATTATTAATTACTGTTCTCCCATTCCCGTCCATTCATTTAACGTGAAACAACTTCGTAAACCTTACGGCCTGATAAACATTTTTAATAACGAGCTACATCTCGTTTAAGTAAACACGAACGCTTCGCTTCACCAATTTCTCTGAAGATTTCGCTGTCACAGATTAAGGTAATTGTACCACTGAATGCGCTCATACGACCATATGAGAGTCACGCAATAATAATAATAACATATGTAAATAATGGGCAAAAAGAAGGTAAAGACAAATTCACAATTGACTAAGCTATTCCGATTAATATTGCGGCTAACTATTAGCTTTATACCTGTATACAAATTAGTGTATGTACGCCTTGTACCCACAGCATTGATAGGCTAATGGTTGAAACTGGGCCTCTCAATCGGGGGGTCCGAGGTTCAAATCCCAGGCGCGCACCTCTGATTTATGTGCGTATTAAAAAAAAAATACTTACTATAACATTGAAGGAAACCATCGTGAGGAAACTTGAGAGTTCCTAAAAGTTCTCAAAGGTGTGTGAAGTCTACCAATTCGCATGTGGCCAGCGCGGTGGACTAAGACCTAAATCCCTCTCACTATGAGAGGAAATCCGTGCCCAGCAGTGGGATACTAATGGATTGACGACGACGACGTCTGTACCTACCTAATGGAGATGAAAGATATGTGGAACTTTTGATAAAGCACATCAACATTGCACATTGCACAATAAGGCAGAGACGACGAGCTAATTTTAAGTGACAAGCAACTCCATCTCTCGTCGAATACCGACCGATAAAAATGTATGGTCTGATATAGTTCCAGCTCCACATGTTCTTAGAGTAAGATAACCAAAAGATAACATTGTAATTGAAACCTTTTTTAAAAGATGTGTGTTATGGAGTTTCTTGCGCCGCTCCATAACTAAACACCTATCGAAGTGGTGATAGTGACAAAATAATATGTATTATTGACGTCCAAAAAAAGTCTTGTAAGTAAAGCTTACATTATATCGCTTGCGGTAAAAACGCTTTCTTCATGGCGCCGAAGTACGTTCGACGTTATTTGCTTACGCTTTTGCGAATAAATAAATGTCTTGTTTACATATACGATCTCTTTAGATTACTTTTCGATGTAAATACAAATGAAATAAATAATTACGAGCGCTCCGCAGACATTAAAAGAGATACGTCACTTATTAATGTTAGGAGGAACCAAAAGTATGAAAAGTATAAGTGTATGAATTTTAGGTCGCTGGTATAATCCGGGAATAATTTAGAAACTCTTGTGAATCAGAGACTGCAATATAGAAGATAAGAATATATACGAGTAAATACCTCAATCTTCCGTGTATTGTGGTGTAATCCCTTGGTGGCAACCGGCACTTACACACTTCACTCATAGTTATTGTTGAGTCCCACGACCCACCGCAAAATAAATGTATGTAATAATAATATCGTCCGTGACGAGCTCCGAATTATGACTAAATGTTCGTGTGTGTAACGTCCGAAACGTCAAATATTTAAAATTCTTAATTTAGATTTATTTCTTTATGATTTTTCGGCCAGTTCGAAAACCAAACAATAATATAGCATTGAAACTTGGTTAAGTGGGACTCCATAACTGGAACTCGTGCTGAGGTCAGTTGACATCTCGTATCATGTGCAGTATCGGGTGACATAAGAAATCGGCTACACTCGTCTTAAAGATTGTAGGTAGTTCTATTTTTTATCTCTTTCTTTCACGTTGGTTTGGTCCTATAAGAAAAAAGATAATACATATGTCTATAAAATACTCAAGTTATTGCTACTACTCCAGTCTATTTTATTCCTCCAAGACTCAAGGTGTTTTTATAGAAAAAAAGCTTTTTGAACTCTTATAGAAAAAAGCTGTTAAAAAACTGTGTGAATATTTTTAAAAAGTTACATTAACAAAGTCACCTTATTATATATAAGAAAATGTGGAGCTGAAGCTACATCATACCATACAGTTCTATCGATCAAATAAACTCTTAGGTAAATATACATATCATTTTATTTATTTTATAAGCTATTATATAAGGATCAGTCCTAGTTTAAGTAATTGTGTTAAGGGATTCATTTTAAATAACAATATTTAAAATATTGCCTATTTATTAAAAATATATTTAAGGAAGACCAAGTTAAATGATAGTTAATAATTGTAAATATGCAGGAGACATGGATTTTCCCATCGAGTGTAGGATCGTTAACTATTTAAGTTTTACATACCACAAAACATGAAACTCAAGCAATAACTTTGAGACATTGGCGTCACTTTATTGATGGTCGGTTAGAAAAATGAACGACAATTCTTAAACATTCCAAAATAAACACGATGGCATCAGTACCTTGAACCTACAGATTGAATAGAATAAAAAGTTGAGTCGTGACTCCATTCAAGTCGAACCCCATTACTCTTTACCGTTCAACAATAGGTCAAGATTTAGACAGATTCCGCCCGTGCAGGTCTAACTATTGTTCGCTGAGGGAGCTAATACATTTGGACGCAGTTACGTTTAGCTATGAGCCGGCAATAAGCCGCATAGTTCAGCAAGATTTAAAATTCCTTGAGGTGTGGGCCTAGGAACTTACACTGTATCGACATGACATATCTATATTTTTTTGACAAGAGTTTGGTAATTTCACATTAAATAATATTAATTTTAATAATATCCGATTTGCATAAAATAAATAATAATAATAATATCCCTTTAATTTGTACATATATATCTAGATTAAAATAGTTAATTTTTGCACGGTCAATGTGGTAGTAGTCTACTATGAGTGTAGAAAGCGTCTTTATTAATCACCTTTGTAATTTATAGTATATTTTCATGTAGTATTTTATATGCATTATGGAAGGGGTCGACCACCGATGTGTTACTACATCTGAGGATTGAGTTGAAATACGTCGAATAAGTATGTCTCCCTTACCACACGCTATAGACCAGAATACAGCATCGCTTAACACTGCTGTGATAAAGCAGGAATAGGAGTGGCGGTGGTGCCGCCGGAGTCGAACAAGGATTCTACCATTTGTATGATATTACCTAATGTAATCAACTTCTTATAGAAGAAGAATTTAGTCTGAAATCAATCAGAGATGCGTTGCTATTCCAGAGGATAAAGATGTTTGCCTCATTTTTAACTAAGCCGGTTACTAAACCCGATCAAGGAAACAAGAATTGCTGCTCGCTAGCAAAATGTGAGGGTGGTACCTCCCTGGTCTAACCATATTATGTTTTAAAACCTGTTAGCTCTGGTGGATTTAGACGTTTGCAGACAGTAGGCTGTTCAAATTTATCCGCCCCTGCTGACCTCTGCAGTTCAATACTTTAGTTGTGGGTCGCGTAGACGACTGTGGAATCAGAAAATCACAATTTGCTATACCCTTGAAGTTAAAATAGTCTCCGAAAGGCAAAAAGGTCACCCCAGATAAATATGCCGCCCCCGTGATTCTGCCGCCGTAGACTCCAGCTTACTCAGCTTCGTGGTAAATCCGCTACAGTCTGTTATCTTCAATAGTTTCAATTGTTTCAAATGTGCTATTAAAGATAAATATTGAAGATAAATCATAGTATGGTTTGGCAGTCTTATCAACTTATTCTTAACCGAGTAGTTAGTCATATTATTGTACCCTGTTATCAACCTACAGGGGGTTTTATACATCATTACCGTTGCTTCTCCTACTACGGTGCAATAGCACCTTCAAATTTCCTTTATAGAACAGTGGGACCTAAACCTGCACTTTACGCTTACTTTTCCCTGTGGCGGCGGTTTTATGAAACATGTACTATAAAATAATATACAACACTTACTGGTGACCTAAATTGCCTATTATTGCACGGCGTGAAGTTAGCACCCGAGCGCAGCAAAGATGCTAAACGCCCTTATAATAGGCTACTTAGATCACCCGTATCGTAATGTACCATAACCACTTCAACCTAAAACATGGGCGTTAACGTTGCTGTTATAATTCAGAAGACTCGCCGCTTTACGATTTCAAACGGAAAGTATAAGGAGTCCCTCGCACCCAAAAATCCGGGCGTGCCTAAATAGGAATACTAATGATCGGCCGAAGTCCGAAGCGAACATTTGTAACTGTCACCCCCGTTTCGGTTAAGGCGTGAACAGTCGAACACGTCCTTACATAATCCTTCCGCTTATGGACTCCGAAAGTTAGTGAGGTAATCGTTCGTTCGATGAGCTACCTATACCTAAGTTTAATATTCTAACGAGAGCCTTTGTATACAATGAGGTTTGGATAGTATTTGTTGTTTTACAATTTATTTTATATAATAAAGATAGCAAACAAATACAGCGCACGTATTTTTTCTTATATTTTTTTAACGGCCTTGGATCCAAGGCCTTTACAGCCAATTTTCATTCTTCATCTTCATATTTTCTTTCTTTACGTTTTGCTAATGAATATCCATATGGTAGATGACAATGTTTCCATATTAAGGATGATAAGATGAGGTGGGTCCAATAAAATGTAGGGATTTTACGAGGACTTCTCGTGGAGTTTTAGAAGCTCCACAAAAAAGTCCCCTCTCTCTGCATCATATCACTTTCCTACAAACGTGCACGTTATAGAACAGAAATAGGTGGCGTTAGTGTTGCCGTGAGCGGAAGTTAGTTATGCCACTTTCATCATACATTTAAAAGCTTGACTTTTATTATGTGGTAACTAATGGCGTGTAGAGCAGTGATAGGCTACTTGAAACTTGGTCTCTCAATCGGGGTCCGAGGTTTAAATTCCAGGAACCTCTGGTTCATGTGCGTGTTAGAAATTTATTAACATTTGTTTTAACGGTGAAAAAATCGTGATAAAACCTGCATAACTGAGAGCTCTTAAAATTTCCCAAAGGTGTGTGAAGTCTACCAATAGGGAATATGCATAAAATTTTAATTCACGTTAAATATTTTTTTTTACAATCTTTATTGCTATAGAAATACGCT
>DWPV01008444.1:0-10016 GCA_018251915.1 Urbanus proteus proteus
ATACAAATTGATATTCAACTAGCGCGGTGTATTGTGACTTGTGGCCTAATCCTTATCATGCTAAGTAACATTTAGTGGTATGGAACCCTCCATGTGCGAGTTCTACTCTCACTTGGCCGATTATTTCAAATATCTAAGAGCGTATTTGTGAGAATTAATATGAGTAGATACAGCATGATCACAGTGTTGACAACGCGCGACGGCTGTCTGATTCGAGTCTCGCTAGTGAAGATTTGAAGTCTTAGAAGCTAATTAAGTCTATGAATTTTATACTTAGTTAAATCTTCTAGTTAAAATAGAGTATTATTCATTAACCAAGAAACTGCCTAATGAATGAACCAGTTACGCATGTACGATTGACTCATCTTACTTATTAGTTCTCAACAGAAGATTCCAATCGCCGAGCCTTGCTTCTTCATATTTAGGTCCTAGGTGATGCTGCTCCTCCAAGAGGTACAGGATTCGCCCAGGAACTGCACGCGCTAAGTCTCCAACACCATCGGACCATCTTATCAGGACCGATCGCCGTTTCTCCTTGGCTTCCTCCATTGTTGGTAAAGCTGGGAGACCTAAGAAGAAATAAAGATGAACGATGTAAGTGGGATTGCATATAATATCATATATGTTTTTAAAGTTTTTCAGTAAATCAGCATATTCGGCCTATAAACGTAGGTAATTATAGTCGGCAAATTATATACCTACCTATTATTCATTGATCAGATCTTAGGAGAGGAACAGATACGAAACTTGGCAGACTTGAGGAAAATAACTTTTAGGTCTTGACAACTGTTCCGAACTAATTGGAAAACTTCAAGATCCCTTCTTTTAAACAAGATTAATAAATTGGTATTAAGGTTATCTTACAGACATCTTTAATGATCACTTTTATTAAAAAGATTCTTAGAAAGACTCTTTTTATAAATAAGGTACCACTTAAGTATATTACCTTAAACGGTTCAAGAAAAATTTAGATATACATACTCGTAATAAGATAAAACAGAATATGCTCTCCAAGATGTTTCAGTAAAACAAAACGCATGACCAAACTACAAATGAAAATTCCTAAATTTCCTTTCATACATTACCAGGCAATGTGAGGAGATCCACAGGTTCACTGCAAGTGAAGCTGCAGCCCAACTTGCAGCACCGCTGTGTGCCATCACATTGGGAGTCTTGGTTGCAAGCCTCCACACATGCGGCCATCCATCGGGGACTGTCTGAAGTAGGGCAGGTCCCAGGCTTTCGTTCTTGTGAGCGACATTGTGAGCGGCACTGAAGAAAATAAAGAAAATATTTTACATTTCATGCAATATAGTTCAAGTAAATTATTGCAAAGGGCTTGAAAATTTGGACAAGAGACGTATCACCGTCATATTAATTTCAAGCGTGAAAATGTTACGTTTCAGTGGAAGGGTGTAGTTTCCGGCTTATATACATTGAGGAGCATCTTAGCCCTTAGGAGTAGCAAAGCATCTGTAATCAAGTCCAGGTAGAGCACTTATTCTTAAAGGGACACATGTCGATCGCTGGTAGTGACCCCGTAGTATCAGATATGTAGATTCTATACTCGTTTCCTTCTATAATGTTACAAAAAATCTTGATGATGGGTCCATATTTTCGGCACATACCTAGGTATACCTAGGTAGAGAAATTAAACGTAGGTACATAAAAAACAGTTAAAATTATTATATAAAAAAATATGCTAGAAATTATGATGTTTATATACAAAATCTCTACACGGATGAAGGTAACAATGTAACTAAAATTTACATGGTATAGCTAAATGTACCTACAGTTACCGTTACAATGACTGCAAATCCAGCTGGCTATGATTAATGTGTTGCTGTTACATCAGTATACGATGTTGATTGATGTCAACCATAAATGCAACGTCAACATTAAAATTAGTGTAACATATTATGTATTGTATGGTAATCTCGTATTCATAAGTGGCTAAGTAATAATTCCAAAATTTCATGTACCTGACTTCTTGCTGCGAGCTAACTTTGTTTAAACCAAAGACACTCAACTAGTACCTAATTATATCTACCTTAGTATACTAAATCTTTTTGGTATAAACCATTGTTAAAATTCGAACCGAGCATGTAAGATCTTTATGCGTAAGAGTAGATAAAGTCGTAACTTAGTCGTGTAGTTTAATTAAATTTGAAAACGATTGAATTCGACATGAATTGCAGTTATAAATTTAATTATATCACTGTTTGCTGACAATGTTTTTGAAAAAAGCTTTAAACTATTTTTTGTAAAAAAACCAAAGTTTAAAACTTTATGAACTTATCTTTCTGTTATATGTATGTAATTAAAAAAAAAAACATTACATTTGGGTATTAGCAACGCCTTTTCTAACTTAGTATGTATTGTTCCTATTAGGTACTTGGAGACTTCCTTGATAGAAAGACGATATGATACATTAAGCAATAGTTATTTTAAATGCAGCAGTGCTTGCTCTAATAATCAGGATACCAGTTCGTATGAGGTCGGTTGCCGTTGCTGTCGTAAACATTTAATATCAGCTGTGCCCCCGGGTTCACTCGCATTCGCTCTATCCCATGGGAATCGTACATTTTTATAGATAAAAAGTAGCCCATGTTCAGACTGATATTCTATCTCTGTGCCAAATTTTATCCAAATTTGTTCAGTAGCTCTGTCGTGATTGAACAACAAAAGCTAAACAATCGAACAAAATCTAAATTTTCGCATTTATCATTATGTAGGAAGATACTCGTCTACGTAGTTTCAGTAAGCTACGGGGAATAATATAAATACTTATAAATTGATATATTTATCACTTCAAAGTATGACATTATTTAAACAGTTAAATAAAGTAAAAATATCTCAGAAAACAAAAAATAAGGATGTTAAATACTGCCCAACCAACTGTTACAATAACGCGCGTGTACATTTCTTTGCGCATTCGTAGTTCGATAGTTCCTGGTTATAATTGGCTATAATGGAAAGCGTATCTTCTGCATTGTGTTTAAATTATCACCAGGTAAATGTGAGAAAATCAACACACCTACGCAAAAAGCCGCTTGACGCAGATGGGAACAGCCAGGTCAACAGTCACCGGTGACCTCTCGATGATTCTTAAGACAATCAATCTTCAGTTCTAGAGTCATTGGTCTATGTTATTTGCTCTTACAACGTTATTTTCTATCAATAGATAAACTGATTGTTGTTGGAATTGGTCTTTACGTAAAGGATTCCAATATATTTAATTTTACGGGCCTATTTTTCTTGTAGCACGTAGTTAATGAGCGTTCAAAGATAGAATGGATGGTAGCAATATATTAATTATTGACCAATACCAGGATCTAGACAGGATAAATCCTTTTTTGGATACGAATAGTTACTATAAGTGGAGTTCGTAATCGTATGCCACTTAAAATAGAACATAAACAAAACTATTATAGAAGCATAATAAATAATATTATTTACAAAATTAATAGAATGGAATTTATTTTAATTTGTAGAGTACAATTATAGTTATAACCGTTATATAGATATTGTGATCAATATAAATATATAAAAATATCTTTGCTACGATCGAGGACGGACAATACCGTTGTCTATCTAGTGTCAAGTGTTATTGGATTGCCTTTTGCAGCCAATTATTCAACTGTAACTGACAAGCTATTACCATCATTTATCCTTTATCAAACGCTTAGCTAGTACCGTTATCTAAACATTTCAGTAGAAAGCTTCGGAGTGCTCTAAGACCGCCATTCTCAAAGTGTGCCCCGAGGAGCCCTGGGGCCCCGCAAAACCTTTATGAAGACTCCGCGAGAATACCAGTGATAATGGGAAAAAATACAACTCTTTCACCAGTGTCCCAATGTAGAGGTTTTTGTGCATGCAATTACGCTTAAATACCTACCTACGTTTCTGACAAGATATAGGTGATAGTTAACTAAGATAGTTAACTAACGACATATAGATATGTGAAACAGGATTCTCGACAGGATACCGAATCTAATTTTAACTTTTTTGATCAAGCCTAATATCAACCGATTGATAAAATATAAACAGCTTCATCTCTCATTCTCTCTCATTTGATTATTTTTCTTTTATTACAGTACATTAGGTAGCAATACACTTAAAAAAAGAATGCAGGCAATGAAAGAATGCACATAACTTTTTTCGTTATCTTGGGTTTCTGTCAAAAATTTTGCTTTTAACAAGGGTGTCGCTACAAAAATTTGAGAACCACTGTTCTAAGCGCTTACAAAGAGAGTCTGTGCTGACCCGTTACTTCCAGCTCATTAGAACATTGTAATTAGCATCCGCACATTAGGTTCAAAATAATGGCCTCTTTGAAGCACTGTGAATTGTGTAGGTACGTCTGTTATCTTAAGGTAGGTTCGCTCTAAGTTGTAAATGTAAATGGATCTGAAACACTAGCCAGTGCGGGGCCTTTAATGCTGCCTAATTAAGGTTTATCTGCTAGTAATACCTAATATTGTACCCAATGAGTTGTGCACTTTATGTATTAAGACCAGTGTATGTTAGTAAAATAATACTTATGTTTATTTGTTTGTCAAAACTTCTTATTTATTTATAGAGATCGTTTAATGCTGTGTGAAAATAAATTTAAATATAGCAATTTGTGATGGTGATAATAAATTATTACTAAATTAAATAAAGTAAATAGTAGGTATATTGTTATGATATGCAACAACAGAAGAAGCGCCAAAGTTTGGCTGGTTTGAAAAAAGCTTTTTGTAAATTTTACGAGCTCCACACAACGTGCTTAGAAATAAGCTTTGGAGGATGTCAAACGATAGAGGACTCTTCCAAAGATCCTGTTTCCTCAGAATATCTTCTTACCAATTAAAGGATGGAGAATTAGACAAAGGAAACGTCCCTCAACGAATACCATAGATATAGGTCCTATGTCTATCCCTAATACTATCCCTAAATAAAGTAGGTAGATCTATCATTCCTAACAAAAAAAATGAAGCCATTTTTAAAATGGTCAGGTTATAAAAGTGATTATGTGAGCATAAATAAACTAAAGGCACTGACAAGATACTACGCTAGTTTCGTGTAAGTGTGTGTATAAATACATGATAGTAGCGTAGTTTTTTGACTTCACTTATTTGAGAACACTATATGTAATTGGTTAAATTTACCTGAGACCTAGTTTCCTTGGCCGCGTCAATGCACATCAAATCGCACCGTGTCTTCGACAGCGGATCTGTCTGCAGTCTTATGAACCTTCGAGACTTCGACAACACTGGCACCACACACATGAACACTAGTACTAAAATCTTCACTTGCATATTGTTCCCCATTTTCATTTGTTTATATTTTATTGTCTTTAGAACTTATTGTATCATCTGTAGAAGAAAATAATAAATTTTAACCTAGGTATATTTGTATTTATGTCATTTGTTGTTAGTTCAAGTAATATGTTTCAAAACTTAAGTACTTATCATTGAGATTTTATGTACTTAAGTACATTTTACTTAAGTTCATAGTGTCTCAATCGTACTTACTTTGTTTTTACATAAAATCTTTTAATATTTACACTAGAAGTTATAATATCTATGTTCAGCACACTAGATAAAAATATGGTATTTTCAAGTTATTTTCTATAAGTAATTTCTTCCACTGGTATTTCGCAGGTAGTATTTGTACACCTATTTGTGTAGTTATAAAAGTAAATCTGAAGTAGCGATGCAATTACCAGCGTTTTGCACTGTTATCTATAGTAGAGTTCTTGTTAATACGACTGCATTCTTGCGGCTTCGCTTTGCATTTATTTTTACTGTTTACACTAAATAAATTCATAAGTAAAGCCATGAAATTAATATTAGCACTTTAGATAATCGAAAAAAGATCTTTGGTGCCTTTATTGGTTATTTATTGGTTTGAACAAAATTACATAGAACAAATATTTATGTAATTCATGTAAAAGTTATTAAGTAAAAATTAGTTAATTATGCGATTATAATCAAACTTCTATGACTATAGTTATAAGTTTTGAAGAACAAAAAATCCTACCTATGTAAGTTTCTTTTTTTATATTTTTAAACTATACGTTCGTTTTGTAAGCTAAGCTAGGTATTTAAAAAAATACATTACTACAAATTAGGTTCCAAAAATGCAGAACGATTAGATTGCATCGGTTGATTAATGGTTTCACTTTTACTATAAATTAACAAAACACCATCAATCACCTCATTCATCAAACCGCTCATTCACAATCCCGGTTCTATTTTCGAATACAATTAAAACTCGCATCTCGTAACGAATGTCATCGACCTTAAGTTTGGGCGGGAAATAAGTTCTGTTGATGGCTGCGTTCACGCAGTATGAAGCGCGCGGCAAGACTGACATGCGCGTACGCTTACGAACGATTCGTGCTTCGGATTAATTAATTCACAACGCTTGTGCTTTCCTGTCTATACGCCAACGACGGAAGGTCGCTTTTACTAAATCTGTTTCCTAATTAAAAAATACAGTCTCTTCCTACTGTGCAGCAGTGATGCGTTGTTTTCGATTGCAGTTATTATCGCTGCTTTCGATGCCGCGGTTTGAACACGCGTTCAATAAGCAGTTGAAAAGCGATAGGCAGCGAAAGTAATTTGCCATTTTGTTATTAACAAAATTGCTGGTATAACACGTAATGTGTTAACACTACGCAGTTACGCAAAGTACTTACCGACTATTTTTCTTGGCAATATTGTTTCAAGAATAAGCATGAAATGATAAGTAGACATCTATTTGGTCCTGTTATAAGTGTTTGTTTTTTATTATCTCGAATACTTCAGTTATTGATAAAAAATATTGTACATTGCAAAATTGCAATATTGAGATAATATATTATACCATATAGGTATGTTTTGAAATAAAAAATAAATAAAACCCACGTTTTAGTAGGTTAGACAACTAGCCCACACGATGCTCGTTTGCTGATCTTGATACTTGCACGCACACATACGTATAATTATAACAAGAAGAGGCAAAGCGAGAGCCAAAATCACATGGACGAGGCATTACGCTTTTTCCTTACGTGACGAGTTCTACCTTTCAACTACCTTAAGCCGCATGAAGAGACTTCATTCCAATAATCACTGGCAAGAGGCGAACTGTTAAGTAAGGATTATTCGTTAGAAAGACATTTTGAATTTTAAATAAGAGGATAGTGACCTACATTTTTGCCGGTGAATTTCTAATCTGAAAATTCTAAGATCATGTAGTTATATTCTGTCACCTAAGCATCTTTGCAAATAAATAGAACTGAAATATTCTGTTTATAAGGCTACGCCGCTTTCAGGGGTCTTTCAAAAAAGAAATAGTATTTTTTGACAGTTAGAATATTATTTGATTTCAATAGAATAATTAATTTCAGATTCTTAATAGATGAATAGAAATAATTTCTAGAATACCTACTATCATAACAAGAATATTTCAGGACCAATATATCTCATGTGCAATGTTAGTGTACAAAGATCTAATTGAAATGCCTATCAGCGAGCAGACCAGATGTGTTCATCGGATAAAATCTGTAGTCGTTAGACCTTTGGTTCGTGACCCGACCGCTAATCATGTGCACTAAACGTTAATTGCGGGCAAGAATACGCGGGTATTTTGAATCTCTCACGATTAAAGCAGTGACAAAGTCAGCATGAATTCTATCTCCTGATGTGTTTTACCTACACATGGGTTCGGACATAAAGTTCAAAAAAGTATGAAAAATAAAATATTAGTAGGCAATGGTTTTAAATGTGTTGTTTTTAAGAAGAAGGAAAATATGTAGACTTGACTTTTTTAAACATTTAAGTACTAAAGAAGTTTACAGTTAGTTTGATGGCAAATAGGAAATCCCGTCCATAAACATCGGTAACCAATTTCATATAGGTAATAGTATAGATTCTATGATTTTGGAAAATGTTAAACCATAAAATGACATAGTAACTAATAACACAAGTTAAAAAATAAACACGAAGTTTTTTAAAAAAATAAACCTAACCTACGCAGCAAGAAAAACCTATCTTCAGTGTGAACTTCATTACTTAGCTACTACTTACAAACCAAAACACAACGGCGGTGAAACGAAAACAAATCATTTTTTGTCAAGTTCATCCTGACGGTAGAGAAAAAATACTCAAATCAGGCCAGTGTCTATTGTTATTGTTATCGTACATTTCTATCAGCTCCTAACGTCGCACGCGCACAAAAAGGAACGACTCGATAGCTGCAACAGAAGCTCTAATTAAGCTCCCGAAGGGCATCCGGCCTATACGGAGAAGAGCAATCAACCGGTCGTTGATACCTCAGTTTCTTTGTGAGCGATATATCTTGCCTCTTTTTTTGTTTGCCCAGAGAAAAGCAACTAATGAGACGGATTGTTTTGTTGGATTCGCTGAATCTCCGCTAATATACCACATGTATTACGTCGAGGGTCACGAACAGTTTATTTTGGGCTGAGATTTCGTTCCTGTAATTACTTTGATGTATTTATGACTTTTGGACTGCGTTCGTCATACCTAAAGTGAACTTGAAAACGAAAACATGACTGTTGCGTTATTTAAATGTAACAAAGTATCTTTTTGATTTTGCTATCCAATTCTTTGAATATATTTATAGGTAGTGGATTATTTTATTTTATGATCCCTAGATAGTATGATTTTATAATTAAAAACAAAGAAAATAAATCTACTCCAAAAGAATTAAAAGGAAACGACTATATCATTATTTTTAATTAGACACTACCTTAATTTTATTGAGCGGTTCTTGTAATAGGAAGTGAAAACTAAACATTTTAATATATATTAGTGTAAACAAACCCTTTATTTAATTTGAATTACCTGTATATTTCTTTGTTAAAACTGTATTTCCATAAAACAATTGTAATAGTAAGTTTAATTTTATTGTAGTGCGGATGATTGAAACTTCATTTTAATCTTAGAGAAATAATATTAAAGTAATCCATAATAATTTAATAAGCGGTTTCATGTAACCGCAAAAATGAATGTCGTAAATTAGTTAAATGAGCCAATTTGTTTTTTTACGAACGATCTTCTAACCTCCATCTGTTTTATTTTGACCATTTTAAAGATAGATAGGTTGGTACAAAATTTACACATATTGTGGTTTTCTATTCAACAAACTCATTGCTTATTTTTTCGGGTTCAAGTATTTTTTACATAATAATATACCTACTGTAGGTAGATACTTGTATATTGTGGAAAACGTCATGGCTCGACTTCGGAGGTACCTCCCTCACTCCTATTTCTGCCTTATACCAGCTATACTAAGAGGTGTTGTGTTTTAGACTTTTAGTTTGAAAAGTATGATGTGGTTATGTATGAACGACCTCAGGTAACTTTAACTTTATTGAGATTTCTTCTCGTTGAAAAAAGACCTCTTTTATATTGACCACTATGATCTCGGTGTAAAGCATTGTCTTCTATTATTATTTATCAAAACGTATTAAGATTACAGTTCAATCTCTGACCAGTTTTTTTCAATTTTTATATTTACAAACAGTAATTTTAGAAAATTTAATTGCGTAGGTATAAAAAACGAATTAGTTGTGTTATACGCAATTAAATGTTGCAAAGCAAAAAGAGGTAGCTCATTGTTATTACGTGCAATATCCTCGTCTGTGGTTAGTTAACGTTCCTCAGATTAACCGCTGCAAACAAACATACAAACTTCAATGTTATTGATATATGCAGATATATAACATGTTACATCGTCATTGAACCCGGACTTTAACATAATTTGCTGTTTATTGACGCACTTCACACTATCGACATGTTACAATTACGTCATACCATATTTTTTAGTTATGTCCGTTTAACTAAGTTATTGCAGTCTACTCTTAAAAGTAATATTCATCTATCGCAAAGGTTCAATATTCAGACCGTTCTTATAATAACACCTAAGATAAAACAATGATAGAAAAGATAGATATATGATTTCGTTCCATACCATTGAAACCCTTTTTAGGGTTCCATACCCAAAGGGTAAAAATGGAACCC
>DWPV01008445.1:0-10015 GCA_018251915.1 Urbanus proteus proteus
TGTTTTTGTAAATACTTTGTCATTATCAATTATTTTATTTATGTCTATGTTTGATTCTTCGTTGCCAATATTTTTGTTTATAATATCCCATACAGCTTTACATTTGTTATTGTTTTTCTCAATATATTTTTTACTTTGTATCTGCTGAGATTTATTAATGCATTTTTTTAATATGTTGTTGTATTGTTTATATCTTTTTATGTGTATGTTTTTATTACTACTTTTTAGTTTAAACTTCAAATATAAGGATCTTTTCATGACACATGATCTTTTAATGCCTTTCGTTAGCCATGAGATTTTCTCGTGTTTGTTAGTCTTTTTTACGGCGAATTTTGGAAAACATAGATTGTAAAATAAGGCGTATAAACTATGAAATTTACAGAAAGCTTCATTTAAACTATTTTGTTCATATACTTCTGCAAAAGTTATTGAGGAAATACAGTTACAGAATATCTGAACATTTTGTTTGCTAAAGTCCCTTACCGTCTCATACCAGCTATTTATTATGTGTCTCTTATTAATTTTTACTGTAATGGTTTGTCCAGTTTCATGGTCTGAGAGGCCCAAGTAGTGAACCCCAGCTTGAACTTGTTTTATATTAGATGCAAACTGATCGAGGCATGCTCCTTGTCTAGTCGGAGATTTTATATGTAAATGTATATTAAAGTTTTTAAACAAGCTAATAAGTTCAAGGCAGTATTTATTAGGTTTCAGTGTATCAAAATTCCAGTCTCCACATACTATAATCTTATTTAATGGTTTTTTTGATACTCTCAATAAGAGTTTTTGGAGTTTGTCATAGAAAACTGAGGGGCTGCTATCGGGTGTCCGGTATATACAAAGGATACTAATTTTTTGTGATGTAATTTCTATTCCGCAGCATTCAAAGCTAAAATTACAGACTAAATCATTCATGGATGTAATAACCCTACAAGATATACAGTTTTTGGTCAGAATACAGGTGCCTCCTCTTTTTTCATTTCGAGAGTATGATGAAACTAACTTATAGCCCGGTATTTTAAATAGTCTTTCTGACCCCTTTTTTATAAAAGTTTCAGTCAAGCAAATTATATCAATTTCATTTTTATTTTGGACGAATTCAGTAAGGGCAAAAATAATTTGTTCGGTTTTGTTTATAGCTCCGGCAATATTTTGGTGAAGTATAGTTAATGCGTGATTTTTATTAGAGACGAAAAAACGTTATACTGCTGTCCTTCGAGTTATTACAATCCGTTTTGACGGGAGAGTTTCGAGATTTATTTACATCGTCAATCTCCGTTAAACCACTAAAACGAGACTTAGAAAATTGTTTTTTGGTCATGCGTTGCTGTCTGGCGTCTATGATTTTTAGAAATTCTATTTCTACTAACAATTTAAGACATAAAACTCTTGTAAACTTTCTAGGATCACTTAGAATAATGTTTTGGGAATGCATTTCGATTAAATTACAATTTTTATAGTTACTTATTACTAATTTTATATTTTTATTTAATAAATACTCATTGAGATACCTGTTATGTTGTACATTAACAAGAAAGACATTGTGATGCTGTAAAAGATAGAGTAAGTTATTTAAATTAGATAAGAATTTGTGTGGATTTTTATCGTTTCCACCCATTGCCAATATTAAAATGTCTTTGCTGTCAAGATACTTTTTCAAATTTTCACAGGATTTCAATATTTCACTGCTATCTGCTCCTGGTTTTATCATTCCAAAGATCTCTAAGGTAGGGTCACTTCTTTTCATTTTATTTATTTGAAACTGACAGGATAATCCTCGAGCATGTTCATCACCCAATATATATACTTTGCGCTTATCTGTAATGCAAGCGCGACATTTTGAGGAGTTTCCGGGAGTTATCGAAGCGGAGACTGTCTTTCCTTCACCTTGTAGTGGTGATGATTGTTTGTGCTGCGGTGTTGTAGTATTTTCACAAGAAGCAGTAGTTGTCCCACTTAATGTTGGTAGCTGGACTTGTTGACTCACTGAACCACTGCCTCTTGGTGTTTCCTTCAGACATTCGCTATTGTTTAGATGACAAAGAGGGGAAAGACGCTTCCGGAGACTTTTTAATTTCTTGACTGTTGGTGTAACAGATCGCTGTCTGGTAGTAACCGACACTGGTGTACTAGGGGTTGAGGCGATAGATACGTTCTTGAGAAATTGTATGAGTTTGTTTTTTTCGGCAAGTTCTTCTTCTAATTGCCTACATTGGTAGTTGAGGTTTATTATTTCTTCGTGTGCGCTTAAATTTTCGCAACGTAGTACTTCAATTTGATGTTTGAGGTCACATATATAAAAACATAAATTATATAAGACGCACCATACAAAAGATATTAATAAGAGCTATATAAAACATTATTTTTTTACAAGAGACCCCTAAATTTGATTAAAGAAACTGTTGTCAACCCACAACGAATTAAAGTTCCGTCACGTAAATTAATTACCAGTGTTACTCATGGTATTGTTACAAATAAATAGTACCGCGTAAATAGTTCCGGTGCAATAGCACGCCTAGAACTCCATTTACTACAACGAGAGTAACACTGCGGTTATCACATTCACACAAAGAGTCCTGGGTTTGAACCCAAGCCAAATAGACTTTATTGTATTAATTAAGGTAGCATATTAATTAATTTGTAGTCATGTTTATGGTGCCTATTATAATCCGACTTCTCAAAGGAAAGAGGTTAATATATTAACATCATCCAAGATCCTCACTGTCCCATCGCTAAACACGGATCCCTAAAAAATAAGAGCTTACACCTTCGTCAAATAGCTTAGTGGTAAATCCACTCATTACAAACACAACTTTGGAAAACTCATGTTCAACGCTGTTACCACACCTTAAATGACGATTAAATTCTAAAACGAAGGAAGTTTAAAAAATCATAAGTGCTTTAGATTCCATCGTAATTTCTATACACTTATAATTATTTTGTTGCATAAATTTGTAATGCATTTCTGTTGGCAACCCTAATCATAAGTTACAACAAAAAAGATGCAACTATAAAATAGAGCAAGACTTAGGCAAAACAATACCGGCCTACCAAGAATTACCTGATAACTAATATAAATAAATATCATATTGAATGGGAGATAAATATCAGAGCACTATCACTGACCTGCGCGTGCGTCGCGGATAGACAGTCGCAGGGCAGAGCGCGGGACATGCACACGCGCGCCACCTATAACGGAATAAATTAATATTTTAATTAAAAATAATAATTTTAATTAATTTATAAAAGACTAATTATTCTTGGTTGTGTTTGTGTTGTGAAGCTTTAAGGGTAAGTTTTTTTTTTTAATTTTCTTCAAAATAATTATTATTAAATTAATTAAAAATTTAAAGAATATTTTTGTAAAAGTCAGATTTAATTTTGAGGGTAAATTAAGGTGTCATCAATCATAATTATATTGTTCCTCATTGGGATAGATCCAGTGTCATTTTACATCGAGAAAAGGCTTTCCTCCACTTATGATCAAATGCGTATTACTATATATTTTACTAGCTTTGGCCGCGGCTCTGCACGCATTAAATTACCTATAAACCTTCCTCTTGAATCACTCTATATTTAAAAAAAAACGCAATTTAATCCGTTGCTTAGTTTTAAAGTACTAAGCATACATAGGGACCGACAGCGGAAAGCGACTTTGTTTTATACTATGTAGTGATATCTTTAGAAAAACTGAAATACTTATGTTTCTCACTACTTTCTCACATGTGTTTATGTTAGTAATAAATAATTTCCTTTGATACAAACCCGGATCTCCGGAATAGGAGGCCGATTATTATCACTTCGCCTGTAACCATTTTTCTTTTACCTTCGGGTAATTCCAATAAACAATCTTTACTAGATTTGTTTATTAATCGGAATTACCAGAATTACTTACTACTTACTACTAACCGAATTCAATAATTCATTCATTCAAATAATTATGACATAATAAAAGAAACTATTTCCTTATGACATATAGGTATATGATTTATATTATGACATAATAAAAAAATATTTCCTTATAATCCATCATTATCAGAAAGTTTCATTAATCTGAATAAAATATTTTTATACTGAACAAGTTTTCAAATATTTTTTGTCGCACCATTTTGTGTTTCGGATTCTTCTCAGGATGCCCTTTAATTTGATACCCACATCATGGGAGTCTTAGGGCGGCCATATTGGATTTAGAGTAACTTCATTGAACTAACCATGCATGACATACAAACTAAATATGTATTAAAAATATCAACTCAGTCGATCCCAGGGAAGCTTAGACTCTTCCGTACAAAATTTGTAAACATAAGCCTTTTAAGTATATAGCATTGTTATTTGTTATGGAATTGGTCTACCGTCCATTGACCAAAAACACATTGTTGTCCTTCATAACCAAGTCATAATATCGTGTCTCTCCCTTACCACTATTCCACAGCAGCACTTATGACGGACAGACTCTATTATGTAATAATATGTCATCATTGTCTGATCCATCTTTAATCTTTAAGAAAAAAAAACTAAAAAGAGGATATTGTGCAAATATTAAAATTAATTCCTATACTGTTACAAATACTCATTATACTATAAACAGTAGATAATAAAACTTTTATATACGAAAAAGTTATATTCGACTGGCAGCATATGTCATAATAATATTTATTATTTATGATTTCGTAAAGTTAATTACTCTTACTTCATACATTGACCTACCTGATCATTCTCAGGTAGATCTTTAATCCTAATTGAGTTATAGATATTTATGAGGACTCTTTCTCCAGCATCAAGCCTCCCGTATATGGGGAACACTTAGTATCTTTTAGTGGAATATTTACTAAAGGTTTACACTGAAACTTATGGTTCTTACACTTAGTATAGACGAATACATTCCACGTATTTCAGTACCAACAGATTTAAAATTTGACTAAATATTAAAGAAATGAGGGTTAAAAAACAAAAGAGGATCAAGTTTCCCCAGTTTACCCTAACAAATGGACGCCAAGATATAAGTATGTATTATACCGATTAGTTACATTTTCAAACGTAAATGGAACATTTTGCGAACCACACTAGGACCTTTGTGATTTTGTTAAACTCATACTCAAAAATATATTTGTAAACCTAAACACCTAAACCTAAAGGTGATCTAGGTAAGTAACCTAGATCTGATATCTACATTTTCATATAAATACGAATCTTATATCCCTGTCTAAAAGATCGTAATATTACGCAAGTTCGTATTTCTGAGATAACCCTGAATTTCAGAATTTATCTTTAAATCGACTTGACCATCTTGTTTACTTAAATGGCGCTGACATTTAAATAATCGGATCAAATGTTGTTTACCTCTCCGCTCCAATAGCAATCAACAACTTCGGATAAATGGCAACATTTAAATACTTCATTTTTGTTTATCTTGTGAAATATTTTAGTACAAAAATATTAAATTATCACTCTGAAGAAACATGTTATACCTACATAATAGTTTAATAGAATAGGCATCTAGAAGATAATGTAGGTAATAATAATTTTTACACACCTTGCTTCACACTAAGATTGTGTCCTATGTCGTGAGTGCCATAGACGCACACAAAGAAGAATATTCAAACACTCAGAAGAAAGATCCAAATTCAACATTCATTCTATGTAACACATCATTTTCAGTGTTAAATTAAAATCATTCCACAAATCATCTTTAGTGATCATGATTTTATGGGTTATGGGCGCCTCAAGCTAATCTGTGAAAGAAGTCGTAGAGCAATGGAGCAGGGTCGGTAATGTAATCTAGTGGAACACAATCTCATCTGAATTACTTAGAGTTTGCATAATCTATTAAACAAATCTATGAAATGAATGTAGTAGATGTGTACACAACAGAATACGTGGATGACACAAATCTTCGCAGTAGAACTGAAGATACCTTATGTGGCAGTAGTTCCATCGATTTTTTACATTCTCTGACACCATAATTAAAAATTATAAAGTCTATGATACTATGACAATCATGCAGAATGCAACCCTAACAACTCCAGTCAAAATCTGTCAACTCTTTTAGATTGCAGAGCTTGCCAAAAAAACATCAGATGAACTGAATCCACGCTAAAAATATAACAAAAGACACACAGAACTTCTCTTTGCATTATTATTAGAATGATACCTTACGTACAAGACTCTTAGATACATACTTGCTTATTTATAAATTTGCTCGTGAACCTATATGGCCATGCCGAATAGATGGAAATGAAAGGTGTCCGAGGCCAGCGACTGGTCATCTTTGACCATAAGCGAAGTAACCAACTAAACTAGTCACGCCTGTCTGTGAGTGAACTTGCGCCTTGAATTGCATTTTTTAAAGTAAAGCAGTAAAATAATATGCTGGTTATTGACACCATAAGAAAGAAATCTTATCGAAGTTTGATCACAGATGCGATGCTACCTTAGACCGGTCATACACGGGCAGCTTGAAGCAATCAGTATCGACTGCTTTAAGCTGCCACTGCATAGTAAAACTTGGACTTCTACATACGTAGATACACGAACCGCTCGAGCAGTTGCAACTGCTTCGACTAATTATCAATGGCAGCTTCAAGCTGTTGACTCTGACTGCATGAGTGGTCCCTGTATGTTGACAACAGGGTAACTTCTCGAACAGTCCCTGTATGATGTATATGCCTTAGGACTAATTATAACGCCTCCTATCTTCCTAGCCTTAAATCAAAATATACTCGCAATAAAATTACACCACTGAAAATGTAAAAAATGGTGTGGTCACCACTTTATAAGTAAAATATCGTAAGTAAGATTTTTTATGAATAATTCAACTAAACTTTAATTCAAGTTGTCTCGTACTTTGCCTATAATGCGATTTGGTAAGTCGTGCTTACCAAACCGCATTAAACCGCTTGAGGGTCGACCCCATACACGCACTTCTAATTTTTAAAAGTTATGTGCCTATTATAAGTTAATTTATAAGTTCCTTTACCGACGAAGGAAAACATCGTGGTAAAACTTACACATCTGAAAATTATGTCAAATCTGTGAAGTCCACCAATATGCACTTAGGCAGCGTGGTTGACCATATACTAAGCCCTTCTCGCAGTGAAATAAGACCCGTGCCCAGCTGTGGGACGATAATGATCCACAGCGACGTTAAATTTACGAAATGAGGAAGATACTGCCGTTAAAAGCGTACCTACTAAAAACAGATCAACGTAAAAAGTTATTTTGTTTATTTGTTAAACTAACCCGAATTCGGTGATTTTAGGTGTACATAATCTGTATTTTGAAATTCATCAAAACGGTTTATCCAAACTGTATTCGTAAATGAGACCTTTTTTGCAAGTTGTTTGCATAAACATTACATCAATAAATGTATTTGCAGTAAAACGTTA
Source organism: Urbanus proteus proteus (assembly GCA_018251915.1). Classification (NCBI taxonomy): domain Eukaryota; kingdom Metazoa; phylum Arthropoda; class Insecta; order Lepidoptera; family Hesperiidae; genus Urbanus; species Urbanus proteus. Next base: position 7,386 of record DWPV01008445.1, read on the forward strand.
AGTCATACCAACACTTCCATTTTTGCATTTACAATGTTTTATTATTCTAAGCATCACAACATTATACGGTAGATTAACAGCTCCAATTACTTCACGGTACATCAGAAGTTATTTCTGTAGTAAAAAACTAACTTTGTCACTTGATGTGATTTTAAACAGTATTACCTCAACTAGAGAAATGGCGGCTTGTATGAAATAAATCTGTGTATTGATCAGGCTTAAATTTAAACAGCGTAAGATTTACTGTGAAATGTTTATAATCATGATCGTCTCCATTCGCAGGAAGAAATCCCCTTGCCCCTAGCCTCCCTAGAAATGGGAAAACACTTCCTACATTAACTGCCCCTCTCCATTTCCTAACTTATCCTAGGCGACATCACCACATCAGCAAGTAATTTGGTGTACAAAACTCTCGAAACTTCACCACAACCGAAACTCGTTCATACATCGTACCACTTGATCACGACAAAGCACTTTGGTCCCATTGCGGCAAATGACCGCGTTTTAAGGTTCTATGACACTCTATTGTTTTGGCCACAGTTTGACATACCTACCATTATCTTTATATTTGCCCACGAGTGTTGCAATTGAGGAATTGTCATTATATAATTTGACGTTGCTGTAGGCATGTAAATTGAGTGCGAAGACACCTGCGCTCCACCTAAATCTGTGTAATTTTATTTTAAAAAGTTGTGTGAAGGAATCTGGTGAAATTGGTGAGAAAGTACCAACAACACATCGGACCAAGTCTGACCATCTGACCAGACTAAGACATGGTCATATTGCTTTAATCTAACGGTAAGCAATCAGTTGATAGGTGACATTAAGATTCATATATGACCCAATAAGTCAAGCTACTGCACCTCCGGCTTACACACCAGGCTCTTATATAACTGTCTAGCAAAAACTAGATAAAATAATCTAAATCCAGGTTGGCAAATGACAATCTTAATCGGATTAGCCAAACGGGTGCAATGGTTTCCTCATAATTATAGCAGTTGACCAACGCGCAGCCATTGTTAGGAGACGAAATTGCCCGGCTCGTAGAATTACAGATCTACCTAAGGGCAATATCTTTTTTTTTATTTTTTTATAATTGAACATAACGATAAGGCAATCGAACCACCTGATGGAAAGTAGTTATATGTAAAACTAGAGGAGTCGCCAACGCATCACACGGCTTCGAAGGTGAGCTCGTTTGCACTTTTCTTGAAGAGCCCCATGTCTCAGTGCTTCAGTACCTTTAGTAGGTACAACAGATTGAAACGAGTGTCTGTGGCAATTCCCTCGTTTTGTGATTTACTGGAGGATAAAGATCTAGTGGGGGACTTCGGCAAGAGTCTCAGAACATCTCAGAGATGTCCAGACTTAGAAGGAACATTCGGATTGGTAATTGTAATTCGTGGTGTATCAGTCATGCTTGAGTTACTTGGCACTATTTCGTAGGTCAATAACCTGGTCATTATCATAGAAAATTAAATCACATTTTGAGCATAACACCTCAATTCATACTGGAACAACATTGTAGGAAATGCTCAGTAAGGTCTTTTTCCTGTCATGCGTACCCAGCCCGCGAACGACACTGGTCTTTATGAACCGCTTGCGTGTCGCACGTAGGTGTGACAGGAAAAGTATAAAAAATCTTCTTTCGCAAGTAAAGTGTTGTATGAATCATTAAAGAGATGTAGTGAATCCGTTGTCGAATCTTATTTCCGGACTCTAACACAACTCTATTAATTATCATAATACTAAAATCTGCATACAGATTATATAAGTAACCCATTTTCAGCTTAACCGCATTTTGATCTCGATTCCTGATTAAATCGTAATAAAATTCGACAATAGCGGCCCAGATTACGCCGGGCCATTTCCCCGAACTTCTCACGCGAGCCATTGGGAGCTATCGCAACCGCGTTAGGCAACTCATTGTCGCACAAAAACCGCGTAGTTCGGCGCGTAATAGATTTTGCGACATTTTGAAACTAACACATGGGAGTGACATACGTGTGAAAAATATTATCTTACTGAATATTTTGTCCAAAACTAGCGATGTTACCTTTGTGTTTTATATGCCAAAGAACGATAATTATAAATCTCATAAAACAAGGAAACAAGGAACTGAAATTTTTAGATAAAAAAAAAACTAAATTTGCGTAGAAAATTTAACCCTTTTAAGAACAGTTAGAACTTAAAAAGGATGTTTGTAAATTAATTCCTCGAAAGATTATTTAATCCTGATCCTGAAGATGAAATTTCTTAATGACGTTGAATGAATTCTTGATGTTTCCTTAATAATATGTAGGTATGGTTGGAAATATGTATGTACTTTCTATATACGAACACACTTCGGTTAAGGCATGTCGCTTTTTACACACGTCTTTCGCAAACGATATCTCGAGGTGAAGATAAGTATATAATCCATTTCAATACCTCATGCCAATTTACACCTTAACCGTATTGTAATTAGGAGTAAGACAGCTTCAAGTTGTCGGTGGAGTTAAGTTTTTTGGAACCTAAACATAAACATGTGTGGAACTTGCTTGATATTAGGAAACTCCATCAGAGTAAATGTATATGAGTGACAGCATTAAGTTGGTTAATAAAAAAGCTATTAAATTACTGTTTTGTTG
>DWPV01008446.1:0-10015 GCA_018251915.1 Urbanus proteus proteus
GCCCCTGAATCCGGCCGCCCCTAAATCCAGCCGCCCTAGGCCCGGGCCTACTGTGCCTTAGGGCAAATCCGCCACTGTTTCTGCCCTATATCCCGCATTAATTATAAATGAATTCAAGTTCATTCAAGAATTAAGAGCAATATACCATACCACATCCTTCAACACATCACAGAAACGCTTAACACAGGAACTGCTACTCGTATAAGACAAAAAAATATGGTAATAAATCCTCTGATATCCAATCACTAACTAAAGTCTAACCAACCAATTCAATCCATTCCAGTGACCGCAGACCACAAGCCAGAAGAGCGCCTGCCGATCGAAGGCGCGACCTTCGAAGAGCAAGTGGCCTCCTTCGTGAAGTTCATGAAGACGGAGGTGTCCTTCGAGCTGGCGGCGTGGGCCCGCGCGCCCTACCTCTGCGAGGGGGACTTCGCGCAGGCCTACTACTGGCTGGACGACTCCGTGTTCGTCTTCAGGCCTATACAACAGGACGCGTGAAGAATAAATGGTTCAAAGCCACTAACGAAATCTTCAACTAACAGAATTATTGCAAAGTTAGACAGATTGGGGGCTTAGGCGTGTCCATACCCCCCCCTTCTGCCCCTAACGAAATCTGTAACTAACGGAATGTATACTTAGCCAGATTGGGGGTTTATGCATGTCCAAATCCCCCCTTCTGCCCCTAAAGAAAATCTGCAACTAACGGAATATAAACTTAGCCAGATTGCGGGTTTATGCATGTCCATATCCCCTCTTCTGCCCCTAACGAAATCTGCAACGTAATACAAACTTAGCCAGATCGCGGGTTTATGCATGTCCAAATCCCCGCTTCTTACGAAATCGTTTCATGTTCTAGCTCCTTCCACTCCGGTCTCAAAAGCCAAATTAAAAGCAAATTGGTACCTTCTAGAAAGATGTTCTAAATGTCTAAACACTGAAGTAAAGACGTAACAATTTCCCGATTATGTTGTTTTATGTTATCCCTTCTAGGTTATCGATTTAAGTATATTTTAGCCGATTTTACTAGTAAATTTTGACAAGCGACCCCTGGAGGGTTTCGTTTAGGTACTTAATATTCCAATTTGAAACTCAGTAAACGGTTCCAATTGATATCACTTTTGTAAGCCCGTCTTGACCTTGTTTTCCATAGAAAAATTATGACAATAGTGCCACCTATCGGGTCCAAGAGTATTTTTAAACGGGAAACATCTACACCCAATAATTTCGTTGTAAACGACTCAGAAACGTACAAACATCGACACGTAATTTATATAGACTTCCAGCCATCAATATTTAAGATTTTGTTAAGATTTCGAATCAAGACTTCCATTCAGATAAGCTTTATGTAAATTCCAGTTTCTATATTATATGATAGTATAAATAATTAAATAACATTCCGCCATAGAATAAAAGGCTTCAACATTTTTGTGTATAACTTAATTGCTTTTGTTAATATAGTTACTTATTACGTGGTTATACCAACGACTGAACTCTCTCCTTTCGCGGTTGTTTTGCGTGTGAAGTACAAATGTTTATACAAATTCAATTATTATGTAGTCAATATATATGTATTGAGTCAATAGATTTTTCAACTATAACTCGGTGCAATAAAAAATGTATTCCAAAATTGTAGTAAATATTTCTATTTAAGACCCCTGTGGTTGGATTTCTGCTCTGAGTCTCGGTGTTTGTGTATTCGCCTTTGTGTGTCCATGGCATCCACGACACAAGAGAAAATCCTTATGTGGAGCTATGCTATGCTATTTGCTTCTTATTGCTTGTGCGAGAAACACGAAAAGCTGTAAATTTGAAATACAATCTTTATTAAATCGAGTTGTAATACAAAATTAAATCCAATTTTACAGATATTGTACTGAGAAACTAGAAATTAGCTGTAGCTCCTCTACCTCACGCCATTATGGAGTAATAATATCCAATACGAACTTCTCAACTATTACTTAGTGTCGAAGTCGTTTGAATTTAGCGCTTCGTTTTATTGTCTAAGCTCAGTATTAATATTAATGCTCCAGCTTTAGCAGCATAAAACCCCTACGCTTTTTTGATACATGAATATTTTAATAGATTAAGTGATGTTAATTAAATAAATAAAATCGAAATGAATAGCATCGAAACATTTTGAAGACATGATAACTTATAAATATAAGATATCGTGTGTGTCGTTGTAAATGTATTTAATATCGTTTTCAAGTAATGTCGATGTCGTGTCTATGTTACTCTGTAAATCTCTATTAAATTTTAAAATATCTTATAAAAAACAAATCTAAAAACCTACATAACCATATTGTTTTAAAAACTATGCGTATCCTCTATAAGTTATACTTCTTTGATGTGTGTAACATTCTCGCAGCGTACAGTCCCAAAATCAGACCAAACCCCAATATCTTAATTAATATATTCCGTAATGACGACTTTGTATAACTCGTCAAGAGAATGCGAGAATAAGGGGTCTAGGGCACACAAGAGTAATGAGGCCTCATATGACCTTGACGGGCCACTTGATTTTGTTAGGATAAACACAGAATTCAAATTCTGTTTTACCTTTTTCAAACTATACATTGAGTAAATTCATTTATAAACGCCAATTTGTTCCTGCTTGCTGTTTTGTAGATGATTTGTCAGGACTTAGGGGCCCTAGGTCCTGACAAATCATCTACATCATCAATCATCTAGCTTCAAGTGCCCATTGTGCCCAGTAGGAAAGAAGGGGCCAGATATATTAGCTCCGAACTGAGACTGTCGAAACGGTCGTGTCTCAAGCATGAACCTTTTTTTTTATAATTCTCAAGCATGAACCTAGATCATAGAAAAAAGAAGTTGTCTCTTTCTTTCATGACCTAGATGGCGGTAACCTCCCTTTGCCAAATGCTATTTCAAGTTATTTTGCCCAAAACACCTTTAAAGAAGTATAACTTTACTTTTTATATTTTACATATGTAGAAGATATTCATAGACAAATACTATCGGCGTCTCTTATGTGCTGTTAGATCTTCTCCCGCTATATTTAATATATGTGTGTGATGTTATATGTGAATTGGAAAACGAATTTTTAAACACGAATTTATATTATCAAAACATACGCACATATTTTATACTTAAGTATAATATAGTTTATATTTAATTTCATAATTATGATGTCAGTGTAATAACATAAGTGAGTAACAGTAATCATAACGTTACTGTAATTTAACATTAACTTTGTGTATAATTGCAGAATGTCTAATAAAAATAAAACATTCTCTTACTGAAAATAAAATAAATGTAATATTAATAAAATAATATAACTGTCTGTTCAGCTTGTAGTGAACAATGATAAAATATAAAACAAGATATGAATTAACAAATTAATTTAGTTAATACATCAAGTTATCCTATATTCGTATCGTTAGTTAAATGTGATGCATGGCTAGATATTTTATTATAAATGTTGTATGTACATTGATGTCGTCATTAAATTATATGTTTCCAAAAGAACTTTTATTTATTAACCGACTTCCCAAAAGATTACAATTAGTCCGAATCATTTTAATCTTAAACGTTTTAATTCTTGTTTTAACCGTAATGTATAAAAATTTGCTCCATTTTAACCGTTATGTAAAAAAATATAAAAAAAACGTTATTATTCCAATAATTTCTCAGAGCGCATATTTATAAAACTTAAGGAAAGGGTTTATTTTAAAAATATTATTGCATTAAAAATGAAACAAATGTTATACATATTTATCAATTTATTTATTCTAAGCACTGCTTTCAATCCACTAAAATATTACCAAGATAACTTAAAAATCAGAAAATAAATTACATGGCAAGGCCAAATACACGAATATAAGAGTTAAATAAAAGTTACTCCAATGTTATTATTGGGCAACACAATTTTGGATTAAAAATTTATCACAGGAACCAATTGCCAAATTAATACAGTCCAGAGGAAAATAATTTAAAAATTTCGAATACTATGTTTTACCACACTAAAATACATACAGTGTAAGTAACAATCAATAACCGCAGTTAATCATGAATAATTTCATTACAAAAAAAATACATTACAACATATTTTATTTTTTTATCAAGCGTTTTCTTAATCGGACCTCAATGCCAAGCAAAAGATAAAAGAAGTCTGATTTTGTAAAAGAAATTGGGCTGAGATCATATTAAGATAATACAAACAGTTTTCCTTCATTCAATTCCAATATATAAAAGAAATCATTAGTCCCTTTAGTTCATAAATATAGTAAAAAAATGCCAATTGTTTGAATCGTAAAAGAAATCAATTTTTGACTAGAAAGCTTAAAATCCTAATACAGAGAGAGATTCTTCGGGCACATTTTAATACTTTTTCGAGAGTAATTTTGACAGTTACAGCAACTTAACTCTAAGTGTATGCTTAGTTTCTGGTGATACGTAATAGCCTCGTTACATATTTGGATATGATGTACTCGTATAACGTAGAAATGCAAGCAAGTGTAATCAACGAACCATCCCAAGAGCAAAAACGTTATAAAACTAAACATACAATAATAAGAAAATATCTTTAAAAGCTGCTTACAGATATTATATTCGACAAAGGCTCGTTAATCATCGTCCTTCGAAAGCGACTGACTTCCATGACAGATGCGACTGCAATTTGTTAAAATATAACTTCAAATAAAAGCAATACTTGGCACTACATTTTTTAAAATAACTAAATTCAAATGGAACTTTAAAATATTCAAGTCCAGGATCAATTTATTGCTATTAGTAATATATTTGATACAAACAATTCGCTTGGATCACTTACATAGGACGATCAATAAGAGTCGATGCGGTGTGCCGATACGGCGTAAAGTCGAGACTATTAATTAATTCAACAATATTTCTAATACGACCACCTCACGTCATGCGCTATCTATAATATTATATAATTTAGAATTACAGTACTAAGATACAAAATTTTAATTTATAGGCTTTGCCTTATTATTGCACTTACAATCTTATGAAGTCCATTTTTCCACAGTGATGTTTTGGAAGAAAGTAGTAACATTTGTAAGCAAAATTATGGATTCGCTATGATATAAATATAAACGATAAACATGTATAAAATACATCATAGAATCACAAAAAATATAACAGATATAGAACTAAAATTAATATGAGACATAAACAAATCAAGTTATGAGACTACCATTCCTTCCTATCCAATCCTAATAAAATGTGATGTATATGCATTTATAAATAAGTATTTTTCAATTTCAGTAAAAATGTTAATCATAATCAAATCTGTTTGAATAAAAATATCAAACACAACACACGGCCACTTAAAAAATAATCAAGAAACACCATTCTAAGCCATTCGGTCGTACAATCATGAAATAGTAAATTGCATTTTTAAAGTACAAACAAAATACCTTAACGTTTTTACAATTGTTATTTAAAAAAAACCATCCATTTCACATTTGTTATAAGCAATCTTATCTAAACACATTGTTACTTTTGTTACAAAATCTAAAATCCAATTTATTTAAAAAAAGAAATGAAACTAATTTACTTACAATTTTGCAAAATGTGGCACCCTAAATCTACGCTTGCATTATTTAATTTTGAAAAATAAAAATAATATATTTGTACATTTTACTCAGCGAGCAATATCCACACTCCGCCACTATACATACCGAATCTAATTTTATACATTCACAGGCATATTAGCTAACATATGAAAAACTTGCAGTCTTCAATAAGATACTATTCTCCCTACCACTTACGAGACAAGACATGGCGTTTTATTATTTAAACACTTCCTTTTGTATGGATTTTTATAGAAAATAAATTATAACGTTATGCGGTACAAAACTACCCATCCGATACAAAATATGAATTAAAATAATGTGCTCCCATGCTAAGGTTTCACCGTCACCGTTTTATTAAAGATTTTCTGTAGTGCGGAAGCGTTTTAAGACTACTAATTGTACGATAAGACTAATGCAATAAACAGTGCCGGCCTCAGCCATCTAGGTGTCCTGGGCTAGTCATACGTCTGGCGCCCCGAGAGTCACACATTTAGCGCCCCAGGCTCGTCATACATTTGGTGCCTTTTATCAATTCTTGTGTGTATTATAAAATGGAAGATATTGCGTTTTTTTAGAAATACTATGACGGTCGTAGCACCTCGCACTAGAGCCCAGCTCCCCAAATCCAAAGCCGGCAGTGGCAATACATCAAAATATTAGAAAGATAAAAATAAATTCTACAAAACGTAGCCACGGACCTCATTGATCGCGTTTTGATAACACTTTCTTTTCATTTGAATACCAAAACATATTATTATTTAATCATTATATTTTTTTAAAACACTGTCACAAACCACAAACTTAAGTATTGTTTATAGCCGACCATGTAGAGCATAATTGATTGTGCCAACAGCCTATATATTTGACGATAGACAGGCCAAATAAACACTGAAAAACTGGTCTTACAAGCGCGCTACATGGAAGCAAACCAAAATGATATAGGTCTATTGGGCGAAAGTATTATTGACATAAAAGCCAAACGTAAAACTAGCCTTATTTCCAATAGATAAAGTTTATGACGACCATCACAATATAAACATTACGTTTCCACACAGTCACATCCATGTCAAGACTTCGCTCTGTCCTACACCTATTACACTTCTATCACAGTGTAAATAATGCACTTACGACAATAAACCGAGATTAAACTTAGCGTAACTAGGACGAATTACAGGATTACATAATTATACGTTATAAATGTAAAGAAATATATTCCGATAATAAATCTAAAAGCTTCGTAACAGCAAAAGCAATAAAGTAGTATACAAATAAATGTATGTAAATGTAACAATAACTAATAAGTAAAAAAGTAAAGTCAGATCAGATAAAGTCAACTCTCGTGCTCCAACAAACACCAACAAGAATAAAACGTAAAATCGACTACAAACAAAGGTAAAGATAAAAGATTAAATAGGTGTCCCAGAAAGGACAGTTCTGTTCAAATAAATATTATCATTTTTGCTAGACAAATTTCATCTTTTCTCAAGTCAAGAAATAATGCCCCTAATTTATTACAAAGATAGGCTAATCAATAAAAAAAATATTTAACGTTATCTTTTACTTTTTTCATAAAATTTAAATTATTAATATATCCCAAATCCAAATTCCCAAGGAGGAAAATTAAAACATAGACATAGTATGTACTACTTTTATACTTTATACATACTTTCATATTTCTAAAGTTAATATATAAAAATAAGAATAGAATAATCTTCCTATTTGCATAACTACTTTTCTGGGACACCAGAATAAACAAAGTACGACGAACCTAATTTGTGCTGTAAACCTTACAAATTAAAATGATATAATATTTGTTACGTAACAAAGCAAACGCTGCCCACTATCTACGCCCCTACAATATTATAGAACCTCACAAACCCCCTTCCAACGAGGCTTGACGTCCCACATACAACTCACTTCCCAATGGAAACTTAATTAAAAACTATGACTAAAATACTAGAAATCAATTTATATTTAACGTTTTGATTATAGCCCGATAATATTTTTTGTATTACTGATTTTTTTCACATCTATTACACATATACGGTATTATTAACAATAAATCCAACGTAAAATAATGGATCTTATTGAATTAATTAGATTATGGAGTAGGAGATTACAATTTCAAAATCATTAGATTATCTACTTGCTAGTTCAATAAATTTGATACGTTTATAAGTAAATTGTGTACATATTCACTGGTAAATATTCACAGAAAAGTGCGCAACACTGGTACACACATGGTAAAAGGATAATTTAATATACAGTACCATATACATACACCATGAAAACTTTATCAGCCAGATAATTGTTTCGTTCATAAAGGAGAGCCTTAAAAAAGATGGCTGGATAATTTAATAACAATTTTTGATAGCTATAAAAAGAATCAAATTATGTTCTAATATCATGTAAATCAACAAACAATCCACAATAAATAAAATTTCCAAATTACATGAATTTAAAAACTTGTAATTAACTGTTCGTACTACTATAACTATTTTCTTAGTTATATATTAGTTAGGTCTTTATCTGTTTTTAAGGTACTTAAAGAAACAATATTGCATTAATTTATAAATTAGAATTACCAAACGTTTGATCATAGACAAAGTTTCCACCGTGTACAAACATACCAAGTATTACAACAGAAGTGTAGATGTGTGGTGTGGTCAAGCCGTCGCCGTTGCTGCCGAGGGCTAGTTGCCGCTCACTATCTTGCGACTTTCCAGCTCTTCCATGTTATTGGAACTGAAATTATGGAAGTTTCTAAATAAAAATCCTACTAAGTAATTTACCATATGGTCTATAAATGCTGTAATTAAGCTTAATGATAGAAAATTGATGTGTGCAGTCTATTAAGGGTTTATAATTGGAGTTGTTGTATGTGCTATTTAATAATTTTCTCTGTTTTTTATGTTTACATTACATTTCATTACTACTGTTGTTTACTTTATAAACTAACTAGATGATCCCCACGGTTTCCAGCGTTTGAAAAGTAAATCAATAAACATGTTGCGATATTGACATGGCGATAAAACAAATTAAATGTATTCCACGGGAACCGCACATTTTCCCGTGATAAAAAGTAGCCTATATGTTATTCCAGACTAATGTCTATGTCTGCACCAAATTTCATCCAGATCCATTCAACCATTCTTAAGTTTTAAAGTAACAAACATCCAACCATCCATCCATCCATTCTCACAAACTTTCAGCTTTATAATATTAGTAAGATTAGTAAGATAATAACAAACTATTACAATCTATAAGAAACATAAATGTCAAGTCTTACCGAAGCTTGTCATCATTCTTCCAAGACGTGACCTGAATGTGTGGGGGCGGTAAGTAACTCCGCAGAGACTGCACCAACTGTATGGTGTCCAAGAGAACTGCAAAAAATATAGTATTCGATTGATATGACATAAATTGTAATAAATCAATAAAACCATCCGCAATCAAGGCAAAGTAATAAAATTTATGTGTCTGTTTGTAATGTGAAATAACTGCTTCTTACAATATTCATATAAACTTAAAACAATTAAAATTAAATTAAAACACTCATTCAATTTCCTGTCTTCTGTTTGTTCACAAATTCATATATGCTGAAGATTTGTAATCCATATAAGTAGTCTAATGTCACATTGAAATTGAATTATATTTCACTGTGTACCGATAGCTGGGTAATAAACAATACAAATGGCACATTGGCCCTAAAATAATAATTCTAAAACTAAGCTTAAAGTTTATATAATGTTCAAGATGGTAGCCCTATGTGGTTCTATTCCATCCACAGCTACACAAATTTCTGCCTAATAACAGCAGCATTAAACACTGCTGTGGAGTAAGGGAGCCACATTTATTTGAGGCAACTTGATTCCAACTTAGTTTTAGGGGAAGTAATGCATCTGTGGGTAACTTCATATATTTGGGGTTGATTACAGATGGGTGGCAATAGCTACTTACCCTCAGGTGGACTGCATGCTCATTTTTTATATCTATAATATAAAAAACTGTTTGTCAGTAAAGTCGGTTTATGGATGATAATCATACGTGATAACGTCCTATAAAGAAAACAAAGACGAAAAATTGCATACTTTGGAAGAGACATAGATACGTGACAAGCCAAACGCATAGGCTGATCGTGCCTCTCTCCTCACTTGTGCTGCTCTCGCTCGGCTCAAGCGGAATGTGACACAATTGATTCATGCTTTTCTCATGCATACAGAAGTTGTTCATCAATTCATAAGACATCACATCAGACGCAAATCCAAGCCGTTCCTAGCCAACACGAGACGCAAACCCAACACTCACTCTTCTGCAGCTGCTCGCTCTGTTTCCCGTACGGCTTGCACATGGCGGGGCGCACGCATGGCCGCATGCGCTGCAGGTTGCGCGCGAGCTCCGCGAACGCGCGCACCACTCGCTCCTGCCCGCCGGCCGCGCCCGCGCCGCGC
>DWPV01008447.1:0-10014 GCA_018251915.1 Urbanus proteus proteus
TAAGGCTTGATTCCATGTAAGGGGATAGTCCCACTCACTATGGGGAGAAGCTTACAGGACTATTAATAAACTATTACCTACATACGTAGATAAATATGATAGCCATAAGTATATTATATTTACCTACGCACACCATGTTAAGGGCTGTAGCAAGATATATATCGATAATCATTGGAGCTACAACATTCATGAAAAATTTATATAAAAAGGAAAAGTATGTAGGATTACGTTACAAATACAGTCCGCGTAGAGTTTTTGCATAAATACCTAATATAAATGTCATTTTTAAGCATTTAATATATTGCGTATGTAAGTACTATGTACCTATGTTACTTCAATGCAATACAGAATCTGCGTTTCCGTCTGTACTGATTCAAAACTCGTATATGGTTGGATCTTAAAGCAAAGATCACTTTTCTAAACTGACTTGGTTTTTACAGAATGTTACAATATAGGTACCTACTTTCGTTACATGTAGGTACGTTTCGTTGTGTATATTTAACAATTCAACGCTGTCAGAACCTCGCAAGTTGCTAGTCTATACGAATAAATAAAAATGAAGTGTCTGTTTGTGAATTCAAAATAACATTTTTAATCAATGCATACACACACGATACCTATAATAAAAATGCAATAAAAAAAATGTCTTGTCTGTTTGGTTGAGGTAATGTTCTAACGCGATATTGAGGTAAATTTCTACTTTTTAACGCGCGTGAAACCGCGGGGATTAGCTAATCTGTTATACAAAACAAGAATAATAACGCATAACTCGAACTTAATAATAGAAATCTATTTCATTGCACTACAAATACTACAATGTGTTGCATACCTTCTAGCCAAACACTATAGTTTATTTTATAGGCCGTTAACATTAATATTATTTACGTTAAAACCATGTTCTTAGAGTTAATGTTTAATAATAAAATAATGTTTAAGCTCAGAATTTGTTTACAATTTCAACACGTGTCTCATTAAATGTTTATGTACGTACTATGTATTATAATAACTTCCGTTTGCTGCTCCGATTCTATAATTGGGACTTATTGGCATCCTCAAAGGGGAGGAAGGCATAGAGGGGCGGAGGAAGAGGGAGAGGATTTAAGAATTTAATGAAAACCTTTAGATTTTTAGGCACTTGGGTAGATTCATTAAAAATGTAGTATATACGATAATACATTATAAAAATGATTGATACCTCTGATAGCTAGTTTGGGAGGTCGCAAGGAAGGTGGAGGAAAGTAGTAACGTACCTATAACACTAGACATTGACATCTATAATAAACCCTAGAGAAGAACACAATCCATCCTTAGGTCGGTCACAAATGCGGTGCTAACCCTAACGACTAATTTGAACGCCTCGAAAAAGTATGGCTCCCTTACTTTTAGGTGGAGGAAAATAGTACCTAATGTACCTGTAACACTGGACATTGACATCTATAATCAACCCTAGAGAATAACACAATCCTTCATTAGGTCGGCTACAAATGCGGTACTGCCCCTAATGACTAATTTGAATGCCTCTAATAAGTAAGGCTCCCTTACCACATTACAAACAGCAGCGTTTAACTCTATTGTTATTAGGCAGAAATAATTGTGACGGAGGTGGCGCCGGAGTCAAACTACAAATGGGTTCTAGCACCTTAAAAAAATGAAAAAGAAACAAGATTGATTTCAAAAATATTTTACCTGCATGGTGAGTGGTGACATCGTTACTTGTGTTAGATTTGGGTGTATTTGAGTTTTCATGACTTTTAACTGGTGCAGGTCCAACGGTGACTTGTGCTTCCAACACCGCTGGGTCTAACTTAACAGCAAATAATGCATCTGGAAACATTATATTAGTTGAGTTAATTAAGTAGGTACATTATTATATAGCAAATAGGTACAAATAAATACCTAAAAGAATAAGTACATGGAAATTTATCATCATTGTTCTGCTACTCCTAAAGATTGAGTTGGAACCATAGTTTGGAGCGCTTAGTCTTGTGTTTTGTTACTACAGTTTCTTTTAAAAGAAATTATCTTCACTTTTCTTAATTACCTACGTCCGTACTAATCGCACATCTGTCAAAACATACATCGCCTTATAAACATTGTATCAATAAAATATATCTTATAATAATTATTTTATTATGACTCATGTTTCTTACTGACGTAACTTAACTGTTTTGTTTCTACGTCAAGTTAGGATCGAAATAACAAATAACTGGTACCAGTTTATTAAATAATTGAAGGACATAAACCCGTCCGTCCATCCAATCTGTTATATATAAAAAACTCTTATAGATAGACAGATAGATCTCATAGACTCATGCCTCTCGCGGTCCACTGCTGGATTTATGCCTCTAATTTGCAAACTGTAGGCAATTTCCTGGATTTATTTCTTAGTCACCTCCTATGATGTCCATAGGAAGAAAGGGTATGGTGCTATTCAAAATGGTCCACACGGCACACACGTAATTCTAAACACGTATTTTACCATTACCTACCAGAGACCACTCACCTTTTTTGACGTAAGACTGGTTTCCCAACAAAAAGTAACAATTCGAATTAAAGATCTGAAAAAATACAATAGAAAATATGTATACATACGAGTATTTGAATACATAGAAATAAAATAATCAGAAACGGATTTATTGACCTTCTAGTCAAAAGTACGGCATTTGGGGATATTAAAGTTATTTATTATGTAAGAATGATATTTTGATAAACTAAACAGCTGTTCAAATAATTGTTTTTGTGTAAAATACGTACAGAAGTTTTCATAGTAGCGTCTCGTGTTAAATCTCTTGATAAAAACTAACAGACACACTAAAATTGTTTAATACTGAACACAAATTTGCAGAAAAACCGGTTCATATGAAATAGTTCCGTACTTTTTATGTAATTAAAATGTCGGTATTCAATTTGCCGCATTAGTTTCTTACCCTCATTTTTGTCATATTTTTATGATACATATTTACCTACTTATTAAAAGTCAAATATGTAATTTAGTTTTATGTTATCCGTTTCCTTTATTCTAATTTATTGAAATATGAAGCTCTAATGCTTAAAGTATTTTTTGAATTTATATTGT
This sequence comes from Urbanus proteus proteus, assembly GCA_018251915.1. Taxonomy (NCBI): domain Eukaryota; kingdom Metazoa; phylum Arthropoda; class Insecta; order Lepidoptera; family Hesperiidae; genus Urbanus; species Urbanus proteus. Next base: position 3,077 of record DWPV01008447.1, read on the forward strand.
AACACTAAATAGTTTCAAATACTAAGCTGTATTAATAACAACGCCATCTATGTCATTATTAAAACAACTAAATCTCAAATACCTACCATGGAACGAACGAATCATGATCACGTACAAGCATCCAAGGGTCCGTTCCACGAAGTTATGCAGACAGTTAATAGATGGTGCTGTTAACAATAAATAAACTGTATATCAATTATATTTTATAACTTTTACGTACAATTGATACAATACTGTATAATAAATGATTTTAATCAGCTCGCAATGTAATGAGTAATTATATTACTGGTTTAGACAGGGATGTAGTGGTATGATATTATCTTTAATGATCATCAATAATTATTATTGTCCGAACAGTTGAAGGTTTTTTTTAATGATATACAAGAATCAAATCAAATCAAAAATCAAGATTATTGTGATTTTGTCATAAGTGCATATTCCACGATTATTTAAAGATTTATCTAAGTACCTATTAAAATACCTAGACACTGCTGTTTTATTTCTATTTTCGCTCAACATAACCGTTAAATCTTCAGCATAAGATTTTTTATTTGTAAGTGCATGAAATATCTAGAAAAGGAATACAGACACTTGACATATAGAACAGTTAAAGATTTACGGATAGTTAAGATGAGATCTTTTTTTACAGACATTTTAGTAAACTTCAGGCACATTTACTGTAATGGCAACCCTGGCGTTACTTGACATGCGCGTGCGACTGTCGCGGCTGCGGCTCACCTACCACCGCTCACCACTCGTTAGTTCGATGTAACCACGAGCGGTCGTGTTGCTACTGGGCTCATTGTAGTTCGCACGAAAGCCCTAAAGAGTGCCTATTCAAATGTAGTCCCTTTGTCGTTTCCACGTCACAAGCCACCTTCTGAATTTCGAGAGGAAAATCGATGCAAACGTAAGTGGTTTTTCGTTTTTCACGGAATTTCCCTGCATGTAGTTAATGTACATATTGCACAATTTTCCTTTGATGCACTCGATTTTCATGATGAATAACGTTTTAATTATATGTTGCGACATCTTCTAGTGAATAGCTACGTCTGTTTACATTGTTTACATGGCTTTACTTATGAGCGTCCTTAATCGTAATGACTTTCTCTTCACTAAAGCCAAACATGACTATTAACTTCCAAGTTTAACCATGTTTTCTGACTCTGTATAGCGGAATTTATGAAATTTCAAATTATTTACATTCATGATCGTGTTTATGTAGGTTAAGACAAGGATAGTAATATTTTCGTTGTAACATCTCTAATTAAATCTTTGTATCCGTGAAATAGGGAGTCTAGACATGCGGCACTTGACCCCAATCGGGCCTGTGAACCGAATAAGTCCGAACAATGTCCCCACATTCTATTAATGAACACGTGGTGATATATTTAGACCACGTAGCGATGGAGACGGCTAAGTTAAATGTAAATCTGTTAACTCGGACACCTTTCCGGTAACTAATCAATTTGCATCAACTTCGTACTTACCGGTTAACCAAACATCTAACTAAAAAGACCTCGAAAAATCGATGTATAAATTAAATTAAGTATTCAGGAAACTTGTCCTCATGTACGTAGAGTACATACTCTACCTTGACTTTATGTAGTTAGTTTCTAATCTGTCTCACTTCGTTTTAATTATCCGGGTAATTGTTAACTTGTGTTATCTATGCGTTGGGTATATTTCGTACCTATAGTCTATGGTCTTATTGTTGACTCATGCAATATTGATTCATGAATATTGTATGAGGCGTTTAAAATCTTATCTGTGTATGGTTTGGTCACCATGCCTGTGATAGGACTGATAAGATGAGTTTGATCGTTTCGTAACACACCATAGAAGTGTACTTAACTGTCTAAAAATATTCCTTTACAAGATGATGGAGGATCAACGCAAAGCAAACAATAAAATTGTATTGTTGGATGTAAAAAATAAAAAAAAATAGCGAGGCCGCGCGTGCTTCTGGTACGGTTTTTCCCATTTTGTACATAAGTCTTTAATAAGTGTATTTGTTTTAACACTAGTCCGTATAGATACGGTCGGACACGTCTAAAGACAGAGAGATAATTTAATACTTTATTTTTAAATACGTAAATTACATAGAATTTTTATTTTCTTACTTATACATTTTTCACGAAATAAAAATGGTACATACAGGAGTAGTACTGGCTAACAGTTAGGCAACATGCAGCCTTGGTCATTTCGATTTTTGAAAATTAATTCTCTTCGGGCATTAATTGGAGAATAAAATAAAAAATACTCCTTAGTTGATAACCTGGAGTAACAAAAAGATTATCTTTTGGACGCATGTCAAATAATTTTAGCTACCACGCATATTTAGAAGTACATAGTTATCGTGTCGCAAACCCAGTCTGAAAATAAATGTTACATAAATTCATTCATACCGTAATAGCACTAGGATGTAATATTTGGCATCTAATAGTTTTTTCGAGCAGTCGAAAATCTCCTATGTCTCTCGTTTTTGTTTATAAATAGCAAAAGAGCGTGCAATCTACCTGATAATAAGTGGCAACAGCATCCCATGGATAACTTTTATTGACCATAGATAAAAGTAGAGTCGACGCCTGAGGTCGACCACATAATAATATGCATTGCTACTCCTGAGAACTAGGTTTATCTCGAATCTATCCCTTGTCACACTCTCATTCAGAAAACAGCAACGCTTAACATTGCTGTTAAGGAAGAAATAAGTGTGGCCTTCAGTACCACCGGAGATGAACCATAAATGGTTCTACTACCGTATTTACTAATTACTACCACCTACCTTCCTTACTAATTACTACGTAAATAAAACACGGCTCTAGGTAGAGTCTTACAGATATATGTATTGTGTCTATAAAAACTCAGTAAAGAAACCACAAATAGGATTAGTCTAATTAGAAACTTCTCGGCTAAGTATTCGTCCCTTGCCACACCCTTTAAACAAGATAGTATCGCTAAATGTTGAAAAACGCCTCAGATCTCTCTTAAACCTTCAATTAACCTTCAAGATTATACCATCATGGATGAGTACCATGGTGGTGGTTACTAATAATCAAGTGACCATCTTAGTCTTCAGGAGTAGAAACACATCTGTAATTGATTTCAGATAAAACCGTGTTCTATACGAAGTTCGTTACCACTTACAATCAGATAGACTGCAAGTTCATTAGGTACTTTATTATTTTAATGAGTTTATAAAAATTAAAAAAAAAACATATTTCTAGACATGCATTTTGATTATGTCAATGTTCCATAGATACTCGATAACATTAATTAGTCTCACCCTGCATGTTGGTAACAGTCAAATTCTAAATATAAGTTGCCGAGAGTTCATTAAAATAAATAATGGCCAAAGAACAATAAGTAAGCAAAAGTAAATAAAAAGCGATAAATTACAATTTGGGTGAGTTGGGGTAACATCGGCACTGTGAAAAAAATTGTTGAAACAATCTGCAAAGTAAACTGACGAATATTTTTAAGATAAGAACATAAGATAAATACATCATTATCAAAATATAGTGTTTGAAGTTTTTATTTTCAAATAATGCGGGCATAATAGCCTGTACTTTGATTTATACGGTTTTACTTCAGCTCCGTTGTTACCCCAACTTACCTTATATAACATTTCGATATGCTATAAGGAAAGCGTCGTTGTATTGTTTAACTCATTTGCATGCCCTCCTGTGGCTTGAAAGATTTCCACTAACCTAGTTGACAGACACTATATTTTGTTGGCTATTCAATTAATAAATGCGCAAGAATATAAAAGAATATAGGCTTCAAGAAATGTAAGTAGAGTAATGTGAATTACGATTAGGTAATATTTAATTAGGTTATATTTCTTTTTTATTTTGTTTTAATCTCATTTTATTACTTTAAGAAATAGCAAAAGAGAGTTATTTTCCGGATATTAACTGTACATATAAGAATGTAACTAGCTCATAAGAATTCCATTTGAAATGATTCATTAAGACAAAGATGCAACGATTAAAGTAAATGAATATGTTATATTTTAGGAGTCATTCAGAATCACGTTTGCAGAATTTTAGTAATTAATATTTTTAACTCTTTGAAAGGGATAATAAGCAAAACTCATTCATCCTGTGCTAACGTAAAAACTGGTACTATATTTTACAAAAATATGATATAATATTGATATAACGAAAATCCACACTTCCGACCTATGTCACAAAAAGTACCCAAAGACCCCTTCTTCCTCTTTTGTGCTTACTTAGTACTTAAATCGTGAACACAATACCACTACACGGGAAAGTTGGTGCAAGGCAAAACCAAGCGCATTGGTTCCCAAACAAACATTATCAAGACTCCATTTATGAGGTGCTCAGAAAACATTCGGTTACTTACAATATTCAAATTTTTAGTTTTAAACAAACTTTTTAAAACCCGATATAGTATAAAAGTCATTCAATTCATTTTTCCATTCAGGAGCTCTTTGAGGTCTCCTGATCGAAATAAACCTCATCTAAAAGTGCATGACATGTGTATTGGTAACCGAATGGGTGTTGGTACCGTTGGTGTTACACAGGAACTCGCGGCTGCTTTTCCTGGATAGCCTTCTCTTAGCCGCCTCTTATGACATTCCCGGGATAGAGAGAGAGAAAGAGCGGTGCTATTCAAAACCGATACTAGACGACAATTTATCTTTAATTTTCCATTTACAAAACGTTTCTCATTTACAAGCATGATGTAATATTATTAGAATATTGAGTACGACGTAATAGAATTAGATCGACAATCAATGTCAAGGACTTTTGTTTTAAGTGGACATTTGATAATGTTAGGGCTCAGACATGTACGATACGACGTCGTTTTATATGATACGACGTAAGATCGTAAAGAGTTGTGACGTCGTGACTTTTATGATGTACGATATACATTTCTACGACTCTACATCGTTTTGTGACGCACGTATGGACGCGATATCGTTTTTTCATAGATTTTAGCGTACAAACATACCTATTATAAACTGTCTTATCATAATCAAAGTTTAAATAATAAATAAGTCAATTGTTGTATACACGTCTATTTAAATATATATATTGTAAAGTACATAATTTTATATAAGTTATTTTTCCGTGATGATGGCATAACAATATGACATTTTGTTATGCCGTTCTTTATCTATTGTCAACTTTGTTGAGGTGAAAATTTGACAATGACATTGACATACTAACACAAAATGATCTCGGAGTAGGTACTTACTTTATATGAATACCTACTTAATAGCTATAACGAATAGCTAAAACGCTACTTTGGAGCAGCGATGGTCAACCCGTGGCCTCTCTCCTTGGCAACCGCGGATTATCCTACAAACTCACTTAAAGTCCACTTACGTATAGTTTTTATACTCCTCTTTGTTGATCTGAAATAAAAAAATAAAAGTACATATTGAAACTCCAATATCCTACTTTACGTTGGACATATAAAATTCCAGTTTTCCTTATATTTAATTTGGGGCTAGTGATAAAACGTTAAGTAATCGAGTAGGTTAAACACTTCATTGAATATTTACCCGTTTTATTTAAACTGGGACCGACAAATCGGTCAAGTTTATCATAAATTATGAGTGAGACCAGTCATGTACCAGTTCACATGCAATATGCATACAATGGGTACTCCATTTCATAGATCATAAAAATAATTGTTCATAAGATTCCGTTACAGCGGAACGAGATGAATTGAAATTGTTCATAAAAGGAAAATTTACGAAATAACTCGTGCGTTTCGTTTTATATATAAAAACTATGCAATCCACCTGAAGACTGGTCACTGCCTCCCATGAATACTTGTAATCAACCCCATTTAAGATTAGAAAACTACCTAAGGTCGACCACAGATGCGTTGCTATCCCTGAGGACTAAGTAACGCCGCGGATAAGTATCTTGCCCTTCAGACCAGAATATAGTAGTGCATAACACTTTTTTTAAAGGATAGATAAAGATAGACTCAGGTGTAGTAACGCATCTATGGAGTACCTCAGAGACTCCAGGATTCCATACGACATGGTCAATTATGTCATTTGGACTGCAGGCTCATTTTCTGCTTCTATGCTAACAAAAGTAGGTCTAATCGCATACGATCATTAGTGTCATTCACTCAACTCAAACGTTAAAACGAGTACTTTCAGTACTTACTAGAAAGTCTGTCACACGTCATTTAATTACCTCCAGTTATCTTTACGGCCATATCATTAATGGTCACGAGGCCACCTCGACGCGCCCGCGCCTCTAATCGTTCATCTCGCCGCGTCCAGACGTATTGTGTTTAACCACAACATAGGGATGGGGTTTGCTAAGTTTCGATTTCGAATTCGAATTGAACTAAAATTCTACTATAATATCGTAGACGAGCTGCGGTTGGCAACTTTTTTTCTTACATGAGTCGATTTTGAAGTTTTAGAAAAGTCCGTGAGTCAGAAGAATAGAGGCGAATGACGCTTGTTGTTGACTGTTGATATATTGCTAAAAATCATAAAAATCGATGTTTTAGGTTAAAAAAAATCGATTCGACTCGATCAAAAATTGCCATCCCTACCTCAACATGATCTGGAAGTCAAACCTGAGATCGGTGTCGGGTGACTCGTCTTGGTTTCTACCTGCCAGCCACAATCCGGTTGCTACCGTACTCGAGTGTTATAGACTTGTCGCTAGTATTGTAAGCGTTTTTTACCGCATTGGATTTAATAGTGACATTAATGCCGTTGCATTTGATGCCCCGAAATGTCAATCAAACTAAATATTGCATTCATTTTTTTAACCCTTACAAGACGTATAATTAGTCCTTGCATATGAATGACTAAAATTTTACACTTAGGTATTTAATTACATGCATACTTATCTATACAGGGTGTCCCGTAAATAGAGGACCACCTCGCATCCACGTGTAGGTCACACAAAGACCTACCTGAATAT
>DWPV01008448.1:0-10011 GCA_018251915.1 Urbanus proteus proteus
CTATACAAATAAATAAAATTGAAGTGTCTGTTTGTGATTTCAAAATATATTTTTTTACTCAATGCATATGAAAGTATGCACGATACCTATAACGAAAATGCAATTTAAAAAATTTTTGTCTGTCCATCTGTCTGTCTGTCTGTCTGTCTGTTTGGCTGAGCTAATCTTCTAAACGGCCTGGCCGATTTTGACGGGACTTTCACTGGAAGATATCTGGAGGGCTAAGGCGTAACATAGGCTACTTTAATTTTTGAAAAAACCATTAACGCGCGCTCCACGCACATGTGCGCGCCGTCGCGGGAGAGCGGGATGACATTTATGTTAAACGCGGGTGAAACCGCGTGGTTCAGCTAGTTCGTAATATATCTTCGCTTTTCGCTGTTTACTTTCAATGAAACGAGTGCCTTAGATACGAATCGTAGCATACGGCAGCCGATCCTCACAGTTCAAGCGTAACGAGAATTGGGTTATCAATCAATATTACTTTCCTATCTCCAATTTATGTGGAAATTCCTTATCTTTCGTAAACAAGAACAATAAACATTGTATTCGATCATTGTTTAAGAAATAGATTCTCTGAAGCTTCAATTCTATATATGTCTGCGTATTTAAATGTCACAAAAAACCTTATGAAGTAAAAATAAAATTATATTAGATACTTAGTATTATAGTTACGTACGTTTTAGTATTATAAACATACAAATAGAAGGGCTTAGTAACAAACAAAAATTGTAAAAATATCTTACAATGATATATTTATTCCCACGTTATAAATTACGTAAGAATACAATCACATTAAAAGCAATTTGAATATTAAGATTTTCTAACAAAGCCTAACCTGAAACATCATTGTAAAACACATTTTCAAAGTGGAAATAAATACACGAACATAAAGGTTAATAATTTAGCATCCTCCAGTCGCTAGAAAGGCACTCGAGCAATATTCGGTATACAAAATATAAGATGTGGATTGAAAAAGAAGCGTAAAAGCACCAAAATCTTATTCTGGCTTACACCATTTTTATAACTCATTTGATTCAAATAAAGTGAATTTAAGAAATAAAGTAGCTAACAAAGTGACATGGGAGCCTATAAAGGTGTATCTCCCTCGTTACTCCCCGGTATTTTCTTACAATCTCGGCAAGAAGCAAGCTGGGACAGCGCTCCTAATGGACCAATATATCAAATAGGATTAAGTATAAATGAGAGAAGCGCAACCGTCTGATACTTTGTTGTACGACATGACTGGAATAGGTAGCTTTAAATTGTTTCTATCGCCTTTAGAACGTAGATATTAATTAAGAATTTGTTTTTTTTTTCTAATTACCAAACTTTACGAGTCCATATATATCAGACATCATCAATCATCAAAATATTACATAGAATCATATTTTTCTATAGAATATTTTGACTGATACGGCCCGTGTCTGCGCAATTGCTTTACGATACATACGTATAAAGTAGAATTAGTTTGAATAGAATAATGCTACATATTTTATTTGACACATCACGCGTTTGCCTCATTCATCGTCTGTAGAGCCAGTATGAATCAACTATTTAAGAATTATACGTTCCATTACACCGGACCAAAATATAAATACACAAACAAGCAAATGAGAAACACTCATAATAAAAATATGAAGATAGAAATGCAAACATAAAAGTGAACAATATTAAGCGCTAAGCAGCTCGCTGCCGAGGGTGAATCTTTTTATGAGATATAAAAACAAAACTTGTCTATTATAAACAGACTGCAAAGTAGCCTGACTAAATCCCATTTGAGGGCGAGAGAAGCAAGCGCGGCGAGCGTAGAGTGAAGTGCGCAAACGTTTCGAGTTATTCCAGCCGAGTGAACGCCGCGCACACTCTATCAAAGAAAACGATTTGTACACACTTTTATTCCACTGTCTATGTTTAAATGAACGAAAAAGTTATATCAACACAACCCTTTATGCAGCGTTCATAGTTTCCGACGGCAGGAAACATATGTTCAGACAAACACGACTTCAGAGTTTATGTACGCTGCCGCAAACAAATCCCTCCAATCGTTCCGCTTTTATGTAACGTTCGTAAACAAATGTTATTGTTTCCGCTAGTTAAGTGCAAATCATGTTTGAGTTTACTACGATTTGATACAAGTCTTTTACAAAGTCCAGTGTAGGCGAAAGGAATGAGCGTGGCAGTAATGAGCTTTTTTCAAGATATTTTACACGCGATTAATGTGGACGGGCGGATCATGGCGGCGACGTCGCGGACGTTCTCCAGACGTTGACTCTCCCAACACGACTTCCTTCTTGATTAAAACTCGGAATAATAAACGGCGAAACAATTTTCTTTCGTCGCGCGTCGCCGCTCGTTCTAAAGCAAACTAATATTGAAGTGTACGGATAAAGAATGGCTTCTCTGATTTTCGAGTCTGTCTGTCGTAATTAAAATACTGTTTATTTATTCCATGTTTTTATAAAGAATGTATTAAATCAGTGCACAGTTTGTGCAATGCTAAATTTTAAAACCCAATAAAAATGATTCATACTAAAATGTGTATTTAGAAAACAAAACCAGAACAACATTAAATAGAAAATACATTCCCAAGTGTGACGGTCTCTTTAAGCATTTATTAAGAGCACCAAAATTCTCCAACTTTACGTAAGTTAGGAAGTTTTCATTCAATTTTTGAGAGGTCCTGGCATTGATATTCAACTCAAATATGATTGTCATGAGTTGATTTTTTCCTTGGGAAAAGTTTCAAATAATCCTGATCCATCGTTACATAAAACTTGTAAGTTGTTCGCGTCTCAACGGATAATCGAGTTTATACTTGGAAGGCCGCCATCAATCATTTATCCCGCTCTCTCCATCGTTGGATGGATCTGTTCTGTGCTACGCGGAAAAACTTTAAAGTGCTCCGTGTTATGTGACGTATCGCGTACTTACTCGTTTGCTCGGCCTGCTTAAATCATTAATCTTATGTACAAAGTGGTAAAGTTTACATACCAAACGGGTATACTCGTAAAGTATGGACAAAGTGTCCAATTTACTAACATTCCGTCAATATGAAAATTTGATGTATCACCGTCATATCTATTTCTTTAACAGTTTGTTACAAAAAGCTCAAATGATCATACCAACTGGATTTCATATCTTTTCTAATTTCCAAATGATAGAACGAGTATGGTTCGACCGCCATACCTATTTCAATAGTTTTTGTGTTTCGTTGGAAGGTTATAGTTCCGGCTATTTTACAATGAGGGAATTATCTTAGTTCTAAGAAGTTTACTAATGCATTCCGTGATTTATGGGCAATCCGTTGAGAAAAATCATAAGTATGCCAAACGTGAAAAAGTACACTTTAGCCCACAAATATTAAATATGTTTGTGTATTAGCCATTTTTATTTAATTACGTAAAAGCAATTACACTTCCCATAACATAAAAAATATCCTGGTAATCACACGGAATTTTTTATTCAACATAAACCATTGCTTACTTCATACCGGTAGAGAGCAGAATAATTAGTTCGGTAGTCAAATTACCTGCTCGGCTCACGCAGCTTCCTCGTTACTCTCGCGAACTTTGATACATTGTAAAGAAAACAATTTCAAAATTTTAATTACTTACCACGCTTCATGCCTTTGTTACTCTATTACATAACGCTATTTTGCTACAAACAAATATGTTGGTAATTACTTTTCGGATGAGATAATTATCCTTTAATCTTTATCGGAAAATTGACACGCGTACATTAAGTGATGTTTATGTGATATGATATCCATAATGGAATTCATTTTTTACGGGATAGAAATAGCAAACGAGCATGCAGTCCACGTGTAAGTAAGTAGCCACTGCCGCCCATGAACATTTGATCGAACCCAGATAAAATCAGATTTCGTCGTGACGTTGATTTACAGATGGAGCGTATCAAATAACTAACTACAACGTCCTTCAAACCAGAACGAGGGAGTGCCTAATACCGCTGTTATTAGGCAGAACCATGTATAGGCAGTGGTTACGACAGCATCGAACCACAAAGAGATCTACCACATATAGTGATACCGATGTAAAAGAAGTAGATAATAAATACGGTCATGATGTTGCTTCAGCCGATGTGCAGAGCTCTACTACCCTCCATTGGACCTACCTTTTGAAATTCAGTCCAAGATAACGCGAGCCGTTTTAAAGAACTCTTTCACTTCTATGAATAGCTCGGAGCACATATCAGTAAACATGCTGAGCCTAGCAATGATGTGTCTGATGTCACACATGGTATGTCACATATGATACACATAAAGCCTTACGTTTATACAAACTAATATTAAACGTATAAGACACGGGCCGTGACTGACAAAGTATTATTTTTCTTACAGATTCCGTTTCTGTTAGTATAATATATGCGATCGTATTCCAATAGATATAAATACTTTGTATAGGAGAATACTATATATTTATCTACTACGGTACCTGTCTGACACGATCAAAGTCTGAATACAAATTAACCTTAAAGTATTGTCAGGCGGTATCTGCCACGACACATTTATAAGGGGCTGAAAATCTGTAAATGCAAATAAACCTTAAATAAATTCTCCGTAAGAAAAAAACTATCTAAAGAGCATTGTTAAACATGAATAGACAAGAATCAATACATAGAAGCTTGCAAGGAGTCACGGGGATACAAATAGTACTCGTAAAAGAAATAAGGAACCAATCTAGACGGATACTCTTATGAGTGTTTTATGAGCACTCGAATAGGTTCCGGACGGAAAAGTTTAACTCTACGCTAGTACGGAATGATGAAATAGAGCGAATGTGTTTCGTATTAAACTTAATAAGAAATACTGTAAGCATGAGAGTTGGATTCTTATAAGCTGTTTGTTCAATTTCATCGAAATGTTCGTATGAGTATATCATTAAACAAGTATAGAATTTAAATACCGTTAAATAAAATTAACAAGAAAACACTCTTATATAATACACAATAGTACGTTTATATAAAACAAAATATCTTTTTAATTGTAGAATTATTTATCTTTTTTAATTGTAAATATATTAAACTTTCTCAATAATTACCCAATTACGGTAAAATTTACTATATAATATTAATTGTAAATAAATTAAGCTTTCTCAATAATTATCCAATTACGGTCAAATTTAACTATATATTAATAAAATTTAAAAAATACTTGTAATTACTGCAACACATAATCGGTATAAACCAATCGATTATTTTTTGTTCGATAGTAAATACTTACGATAGTATATACAGTTGTTACAAATCATTTTAATGTTATTCTCGCTTACTTATACCAACTTTTATTTCAAGTTCATACCAATAAACGAATTCTGCCAATTTCAGTAAAGTGGCTTAAAGATGCATATAACAAAAAAATAAGGGACCGATCTCCAGCTACTCGTATGAGTGTTTTATGAGCACTTGAGTGTCTTCCGGTTGGAGGATGTTTAACCCGGCGCCCACGTAGGGAGTACGGATCGAGGACCTCTGGATCTTAGTACCTACTAATACTGTTCAATTCATGGAAACAATATTAATATTACTTATTTCATTTAACGTTTAAGAAATTACGTAAGAATATAATATTGATTTTTGCATCGTACAAAATTACCTTTCCTTTTTTGTCGTGCCCTGGACACACATGCATACAATAACACCCAGACCAAGAACAAAATCTAAATAAAGTCCAATCTGTACATTATTTAGTCTGTTTAGCCAGATATGGAACTCTGTACCTACTACGTGTCAAGCCGGTAAAATAACTGTTCCGTTATTTTACCGGCTAAGTTCCAAGTTATTTTTATTTTCTAAGTTTACATACAGTTCGTAAGATACGAGTATGTTACGGTTGAATTACTAAAATAAAAAATATTTGTCTTTTTCAATATGGTAAATAGTTTCTATTTCTTTCGATTGTTTCTCAGATTTAACAGATTATTTACAAAAAGGCATTTTTCTACGCAAGTCAAGAATATACCTATTGAATGTGATTCCAACCACAAGTACAACTTATTCATTTAAAAAATCAGCTTACATAATGGAACATGACAATGTCAGATTTGATCGCGGCCGAGAACACTTTTATGGGTGGTTAAAAGTTTATGAATACCATTACAGTGCCTAGAAAATTGAGGGCTTACTTTTATACATACTTCACCCAACTTTATGTTTGGGGACTTTTTACCAAAAACAAGCCACTTTGTTAGGCAGTAATGTTCTTGATATTAAATTGACAATAGTTGGGTAAATCGAGTTTATGAAATTTAATAAAATGTAATTTTTTTAAACTTGTGATTTTCTCACCCTCGCGGCGGACCCGCCACAATACCGGTCTGCCGCGCAGTGGGTCCCGGCTTCAATTCCCTCTCAGACAGATGTCAGACATGTTTATTATCAACACGGTTGGCTGCAACGTATATTCGTAGCCTGGGAATATTATTTCCCTAAGGTCAACGTGTAATCAATATTCCGTGGATCCCTGAAATACCCACGAATGATGATTAAGTGGTTGCATAGTTTTTTATCTATTGTAACACATACTCTATTCTACAAACATCTTAACTGTATGATTTAATTGTATCTTATAATCTTCTTCTTTCAGATTAATTAATATATCTCGGTGTCACAGTAAACTTCAAACAAAACCATTATTTAGGTACATATGAATCATAAATAAGGTATCATTAAAGAAAGTTCTTTTAAATTTGAATATTTGTCTCCATAATTCAATTACTCTATAATTGTTTTATAATGTAGAGGAAACTGTTTTTGAATTAAAATTGTGAAGTCACGCCGAGCTCAAACAACGCAGCGTCGCAAAAATGAAATTACAGTAAATCTCCGGCTACATTTCAATTTTACAAAGCTAAGTACTATTTTCATTCGGAGAGGCATATTTTTAAACAGTATTAAAACTTATATTCGCAATGTAAAAGTTATTTGATATTGAATACAATTTCAAATATCACTGTAACAGCAAAAAGAAAACAGTATTTCAATTCGAGGCATCGTAAACTATTTTAGCGAAAAACATGATTTATTTTTAAATCGCAATCTAAAACTCGATAACAAGATGTCCCCGGCAAACTACGAGTAAATAGAGACTGTTAATTTGTAACTGCAAAAAGTGTCTTACCAGCGTAGCAGGAGGACAAATTAGAGGGAATGGAATATAGTTTACTTAAAGTTAAACTTATTACGGTCCTCGAGAAACAAGCACTCGCAGGCTCGGCGCGCGGGTCAAGTGCCCAATTTGTCACCCGCGCAAACTTCCGACTACTTCGGCCGGCCCTGTTCGATTCCATTAAACTTTCAAGACCTTTTGAAGCTATTTTCTTGTTTGAACCAAGATTTGCCTAATTCATTCCGTACCTACCTGAGTTCTGACGATATTTTATTTTATTGGCCTTTAACAAACTCGCTAAGTTAGTAAAAGTTCGAACCGTTAAAAAAATGTGAACATTTTTTCTAATGTAAGTGTACCAAATTAATACTTTTAGTGAGCGTCAACGGTTGCTCTAAGTGGAGGAGCAAATCCAAATAAAAGTCTCCCTGGGACACTTACAATGCGCTATCATAAAAATTAAATTACGGTAAGAGTTTCTCTGAAAGTGCGCGCCATTTCAGCGGGGTGCGGAGCGGGGAGGGGCACGCCACATCAAAGCACCTCATCCAGCGCCGAGCTTTCTTCCAAATCAAATTTAGCTGCTTTCTTCTTTCGTTACGATACTGTAACGCACCTGAATTTTGACCCGCTATACGCTCCCTATATCGCTATACCTATATTTAACCCTCTTTTTAAGATTCGCATGTGAATTTAAATCACAAAATTGTATAGTTATTTAAAACCAAATAGAAGCAAATAAATAGTTGTCTTGCAAAAGTGAAGTCGGGAACTTAATAGATTTTACGATAACAGAAAATAAAATACACGGTAGAAACAGCTTCAAAGAAAATGCGAAATGAATTAAACTGAGTTTTTATGTACAGGCGCCTCGGGCATAGCAAGATCAAGTGGCTAATTTGTCAGCGAGAACAAACTTGGTGCCGCGGACTCCTGCGGACGGTGCAATTCGATTAAACTTCTGCCAAAGTACCTACACAAGAGCAGGGCCTACTTAACGCAACTCGGCTGTACATTTACGGCGGAAATTTAATTACCTAACTCATCGCGATAGTGGACTACTTCAGGGTAAACCCGCAACTGAATCACCGACTGATTACTTATGAGGGGAGTGTGTAGTTCGATATATTCACATATGCATAGCTACATTCGGAGATAAAAATGCAGAAAGGTTTCTTATGATTTAATCAAAGTACAACGGCTAAATCTAAATGATAATCAAAATCAAGAAATGACAAACACTAAAACTATTAAAATATAGGTTATTTTAATGATTTCAGTGTTTGTCATTTCTGCTCCGTAATATTTAATTATTTTGGATCGCTTATTGTTTAAGCTGTAAATCTTTACAAGTAGATAACTTAGACGCGGAATAAAAAAAGCAAAATAGACACGTCTTCATTCAAAATCCTGTAAAACAACAATAAAAGTATAAGACAGAATCTTATGAGCACCTTAAGCTCGGTATTCAAGAGAACTTCAAATTAAAAATTTTTAAGAATCAAAAATTTCAAATGAAAAGTCTTCTTCGTTAAAATCCTTGTAAAACATTGAAACTACACTTACCTTCAGACAAGAACAATCGATCAGATTCGGTGGGTGGATCGCAGGGTCGGTGTCGTAAAGTGACGTGCAGCGAGGGCCCACGCGGCGGCACCTCGGGCGGCGCGGGCTCCGGCGGCGAGTCGCACTCACGCTCGCTTGATGGACCTGGTGGAAAATAATTAAATAATTCTTGCCAGAATCCGGACCTAATGGAAGATAACAAAACAATATTTCACTAAATTCGCACCTAGTGGAACATAAAATATCACTTTCTAGTACTTTCTGCGTACGGGATCTCAAATTATTACCCTACACGTAGATTAATATCTAGGTACCACAAAAGTGGGAAAGAAGATAGAAGTGACAGATGAGCAAAGTGTCTCACTGGAAAGCATTGACGTTAAAAATGCTAGGCTGACCGTACTGGCAGTCGTATCTTTCTTTCATGATGGCCACTATACGCATAACAGTAACACATGACTTTAGGTAAATAAAGTTGAATTAAAAACAGTAGAAGAGAAATAAAACAAATTGAATTCCTATTTAAATCTTTGCCTTGACTTTCCTTTCAGTCCATGGCAGTCCAGAATAAAGAACTAGGCAATGCAGATTATTATTAAATGATATCACAAAATTGTCACAATGTGTAATTAGTGATATTATTGTTTACTGTTATCTTGTTACTTTTGAAGGCTTATTTATTTATTGCATTTTTACATTCCTACTACATAATATACAGGAAATGCCTATAATTGCTTTTTCAAAATTAAACCGCTAATATGCAGTTGAAAGGATGGTTAAAAGAAGCAGAATATTCTTATACAATCCGTATCTCACCTCGCTGCCGTGAAAAAAGGAATATGTAAGTATGTTTCTTTTCTGTAAAAGAACACGGCAATGTAATCCAAAGCGACTTAATAAGCTTTGCTTTCTGAATAAGAGGATTTTTGGATTTGTATACCACGTCAATGCATAAAACGTTATACTGTTGTAGATTTTTATAAATAAATAACATTATACGCTAATAATCCTACATTTGTTACAACACACTTTTTCGGTGATACATTTTATAGATGTTTTTTACGATAAGTAGGTACAGATATTTTCTAGACTCACAACATATTAGAATTCGAAATTTGGACAAGTTAGTATGATGTAAGGGGCTTTGCCAGGCCAGTATATTAACGAGACATCATGGGAATTATTATTATATAATATATTATTATTCTTATTTAAAACAACTAACTATAATAATTATTTGTTTTTATTTGAGTAGTATGAATTTAAGTTATATTTTCATTTGTCATTATAAAAAGTATCATTTAAATATTCAAAAC
>DWPV01008449.1:0-10011 GCA_018251915.1 Urbanus proteus proteus
GCGTAATAGGCAACATAGGTCACTAGTATCGTATTTTATTTTATAGTACGCGTGACATAAGTCCGCTCGCACGCGGCAGGGCCTGCGTAAAGTGCGGGCTTAAGTCACAAAGTGCTATAAAATAAATTGGATGTTTGCTTTGGGAGAAATGGCAATTGGGAGTCCACTGTTGGGTGGGAGTTCTCTTAATTTTGGCGATATCATTATGGTAGTGGTCTTAGTTGACCATACTGGTCAAGAAACTTCGTAGCAAGGCGCTGACAGACGTCTTCTGGATTTAAGCAAAAACCTATCCCTGAAATTAGCTTTATTAACGGATAATCGACTCATGTATTGTAAAATTAATTGCATAAATAAAAAAAAACGTAAAATAGTGTCCTATATACTTCTCTTCCGACCTCTATAATTATATTATGTAAGTAAAAACGATACATAAGCCGCCATTTTGGATAACGAACATTTTTTTTAGCGAAAAAAGCTTTTTATCAATATTTTTTTGTTTCGTTTCACTTCGTTTTATTTCGTTAAGTTTATCTTCATATAATGACACGCAACTTAAAAATAATTTACGCACAAAAACTCATATATACCTACTTCAAAAAAGAAGAATTAAAAAAAATCACATACAAAACTAATATGTACCTACTTCATATAATCTACAAGAATTAAAAAAAATCACGAACAAAACTCATATATACCTGCAAGTATTTAATCTGCGTACGTCTTACGCATACGGAAATTATTCTCGTAAATACATTCGCGGTAATTATTCAACCGCTTGTAATCTGTCACTGTGAAACGCGGTTGCGTCTAAGAAAGCACACGTGGCTGACATTGTACATACGTTGAGAATGTTGAGAATTATTGCATTACAGCCTTAAATGTTATCGTGTTGAGGGTCTTAAAGGACGTACCAAACTTGATGTTTAGTATTTTGAATGAATTTTAAGGTTGGCTTTAAGTAACAAATTTGAAGAATTATAGATTAATTTCATCAGGATAATAGCAATACAGGCTTAAAGATTTTTAAGTGCTACATACATACCTAAAATAACCAAGTATATTTATAGAATTAAGTATATTTATAGATTTATGAAAACAATTATTTTCATAAAATGTTCTTTAGAGTAATCAAAAATGTAAAGTCCCAGAATCTGATAAAAATGTGTAAGTTGCTACCTCTAAAGATTAGGTAACCCTACCCAAAAAGGAATGGGTAATTTAAACCTTGTTCGTTTTAGATATAAAACATTACTGTTCAACGCCGAGGAAAATGAAATCAAATCCATCAAATACACCAATCAGATTTTAATAATACAAATGATATCGTTGCACAAAAATATTCACGAGTAAATCAGATATTATTATTATTTAATAGTAATTCACGCTTAATTCAAATCACTCACCAGCGAACAGGATAATCTCAGTTAAACATGATTAATAAAACAACCGCAACCATTCCCGTCCCAAAACTTGTGAATCACAACCCTATAACGAAATAATTAATTGGATAATAATGGATAAATAATTATATTTCCACCACAACTGTGATGATACGGTCTCCCGTTGGCCGGAAAATGTATAATTAAATATTTACGGTTTAATCTTAAAAAGCGAATGACAATTGACATTGTTATAATTGTATTAAAATAAGCTGCTACAGTGTTAATGAAATGCTGGCAATATTTAAAGTAATATTTGTAATATTATCAGCATTCATTAAAACATATCCACAATATAATTTTGTTTTATGCATTTTACTGACTTTACTGGACATTGATTTGATTACATTTTTAAATATAAACTTTTAAATATAACTTATAGTTTAAAATGTCTTTTTATCAAAAAACTTAATGATTAAAAACATCACATGACAATAACTCAATTTTGACGTAAATGATTGAATGAGAGCCAAATCGCATTTCGTCGGGAAAAAAGCAAATTGGGAAAGAACATCCCATTTAGGAGGTCCTTTCATCTGTTACCTCTTTTATTATATTCAGTATCTCTTTTGGAAATAATTAAATTTCTTGCAAGATGAACGAAAACAAAGTGATATCAGAAAAGGAGCTTTTAGACGCCATAAAAAATCTTTTGAAGAAGAACGGTCATTTGAATAAATTTCAAGCTGAGGTAGGCGGTTGAATCAATTTTGTGTCGTATTTGAAAAAAATAATTGGTTTTGCTCAGTTTCGCGGTGTATTTTGTAGACCTGTCCGTCAAACTGTTGGAAATGCCGGTACATATAAAACGACAACGTAGATCTGTCTGTCCAAATCTCAGATAAATAAAGTGGGTAGATCTATCATGCCTCATAAAAAAATGAAGGCATTTTTAAAATGGTCGGGTTATAAAAGTGATTATGTGAGCGTAAATAAACTAGAGGTACTGACAAGAAACTACGCCAGTTTTGAGTAAGCGTGTGCGTATAAATACATGAAAGTAGCGTAGCTTTTTGCCTTCACTCAAATACAAGGTGGTGAGTTATCTACCTATTCTATTTATCTGTGGTCCAAATTGATAAATATGTAAAAAGCTTTCAGATATTTGTAGATTACTGTTGTACGACAATATTCAAAATATCCCAAAGATATTCAAGGGAGTTAAAGTCATAAGTATTTATTAAGTTATTTTTATTTCTCCTGTAGTGTGTTTTCGAGATTGTTATTTAGAGTACGTTGTGAATCTATTTCAATCTCTTGGACGTAAGGTTCTTTATATATCTCGTGCATTTTATCTTTTATACTACCATAAATACCTCAAACGCCTAAATAGCCTAAATAAAAACGCAATTCGGCCTCTGATCCTTATCATACAAAATCATAATCCGGTAAACGACAAATTCGTTAAGCGAGGATTACCTCTTAACCTGAAACAGATTCAAAGCGACCGTGGGACCAGCTTTTTATCCAATCCTCTTATGTCACGTTGAAACAGCGTAGTTTGCATTAATTAATCGCTCTAATCTACGTCCAATCTATGCAAAGTACTAGAACATCGGTACTTAAGCCAAAACGCCACTAACGTTCAACGAACTTCTAAAATTTTCCAGCTTTTAATCGACCAACTCGAACCACTTACTACATTTAAAGTAACATGCACTAGATAAGTAAAAAGGCTCCATAGGGTTGAATTCTTCAAATGTATGGCGCTTTGCTATCTTTAATCTTACAACGAGAAATTCTTTAATAGCTGTAACGCGTGTTATATGTAAAACGACCACCATTTCAGTAATTGTATTGCTTTAACTTAAATTGGAATGTAATCTCATGCAATCTTTACACAAATTAAGCAATAAACGAGTAAGCTTCCCGGAAGATTGTGACAAGTAAGTTCATTCAACCATTCCACTGATTTTCTGTTTCTTGCAGATGCGAGCAAAAGTCACTCAAATACTCCAAGACAGGCAAGTCTCCCTGAATCCTGGGTATAAGAACTCTGGAGCACCCGCACCATCAGAGGAGGTTCTTCTTATCAATGAGCTGGTTCGAGAGTACCTCGAATGGAACGGATATCTTTACACCGCTTCCGTCATGTCTTCAGAAGCCGCTATGCCTAGTACTAAACGTCTACGCGCAGAGCTATGCGCAGACGTTGGCGTCAGAGATGATGAGAAATCTTCCGCACTGCCTCTTCTCTCGAACATCATATCTGCTTACACTGAGCGCATTAAGCGCAAGATAAGCAAGATTAAAAAGGATGAGTGATTTCGTTTTAATTTTTAATCATGAGATGTTTTTTACTTTTCGAATTATTTGAAAGTATTTGAAGGTGAATTTTTAATTATGTTGTAACTTGATGATAAAAAATATAAAAGATTTAAAAAAGTGTTTTTTGCGAGTTTTTCAAAGTTTTCTTTTACATTGATTTAAATTAAAATTATGTAGCATCCTGGTTATAGAGACCATAATGATCTGTGCCAGGATGATTCAACTCAATTAATTACTTTATCCCAACTCAGTAAATCTGTAAAATATCAATATGATTTCCAGCTTTCACTAATAATAACGGCAAAGAAACATTCATCTGAAATGCAGAGACGAAAAACCCAGGGACCGTACACGAAACTAAAACATTTTGCGTCAAAGGAATAATTCATTAAGAGAAAAACTTGTACAGCCAAGTTGCCTTACCTAAGAAGTTTTAGCTGACAAGGCGGGGAAAAACAAGAACGGTTTACAGTTTCAAGTTATTGTTTGTGGCTGTCCCGCCGTATTTTCTTTTTAAATGCAATCCTCTTTATTTTTACAACGTTACTAAGATAGCAAATGGGTATACAAGGAGCTGGGTATTATGTTGTTTCGTTAATACTCGTCGTGTTATGAGATACAAGTATTTATGTTCTATAGGATCGGGATAAGGAAAACAGATAAAATTTATTCCAGTACTAGCTGATCTCAGCGGTTTTACGTTTAACAAGTAAAAAGGAATACATATTTAAACATCATTGAAATCCCACTCTCCCGCGAGGAGGCCCGCATGCTTGTGGAACGCTAATGCTTTTTTTTTTCAAAAAATAAAATAGCCTATGTCACGTCTCAAACTCAGCTATCCTTCAGTAAAAGTCCCGACAAAGTGGGTCCAGCCGTTTAGATCATCTCTGCGAAACAGTCATAGAGACAGACAGACAAAAAAATCCATTTTTGTTATAGATATTATGTATACTTTCATATGCATTGAGTTAAATGTTGCTTGAAATCACAAACACACACACTTCAATTTTATTAATGCAATTTTCATTTGTTTGCGGTTTTGTAAAATGTTTTTTGTTAGGTTATTATCGCTAAGAAAACTTGTAGTTCCGTTACTAGGCAATACTCTCATCTTGGATGTACTCGTATAACATCAAGCAAAAAGCAGTGCTACAGGTGATTTGGCATAATTTCCTCCACACCTATTTCTGCCCAATAACTTTTCGATTCGAACCACCTAGGGCTTAACCATCTTCAAATATCTTCGACCTTGATACATGTATTGTCTTTACATCAGTATCTATGTCAGTATATATCAATATCTACATCAGTATCTATAGCAATTACGCGAAAGATCTTCTAGTTATATAAAATAAGTTCTTGAGACACAGTTAAGCTTTTTCCCATGGGGATTTCCTAACATTTTAACTTAAGCTCCAAGCAAATTATTGTAGTAAATCTGAAAAGTTTTAACTCTGTTGCGCTGGGGACCAGATGCTTATTTTAACTTCGTTTTATTCCATGGTGAGTGTTAGATTGAACCTAGTTAGTAAGCCATAAAACTTTGACTGTAGAATGTTTAGTTAAAAGATAAAGTACTATAGAATATTGTAGTGTATGGGTATTTAGCCATAGGGTATGGTATTAATTTTAATATTTGCTGCACTTATAGTCCCAAACTAGAATTTAGGATCATGCAACCCACAAATGAGCACACAAACACACTTGACCGATTTATTTTTTTATTCCAAGGGTTGTAATATCAAAATAATATATTCTGTGTACATTTTAAACGACAGATTTTCTATTATCTATCAAATAAAAATCCAACAAAATTATTCGATAGATAGATAGATTATTCTTTATTGCACACATGAAACAGAATTTAACAACAATATTAACAATTGGTATGCATTACGCGGTCTTATCGCTTAGAAGCGTTCTTTTCCAGACAACCTATGCATGGAAAAGAGTGGGAGTATAAGGAAGGAAGTGGATAGTGTATGCAAAGATGGGAAGGAATAAGCTATCTAGAAAATATAGTTGTAAATGAAGAAGAATTGGAATCAAGTACACATAGGACAAAGAATATCTAAAACACATCACAAGAAAAATAAATATACAAAACAAAAATGATAGTGAATATAACAGTCGCAGCAGCATAAAACTTTGTTAATGACGAATAGCGCTAAGGAGAGTTACATTATTTGAATTTTTGTTTATTTTGAATAGAATTTTAAAAGATTCATGTGATCCAGCTCAGAGTACATGTTATGTAATATGTAAAACATGTAACTCATACACGAAAATAAAAATCATACAAAATGACCGGTCGCATAATAACAAACACTTCAAAAGGTTAGTAAGGGTAGATTATAGACTGAATGCGCGGAATTAGGGGTCTTAAAACGAACCCTTATGAAATTATCATAATAATATAAACAACGAAGGTGCGGACGCGGATTCAATTCCGGTAATGGGTACTAAATCGAAGGACAATTTTGTATGCTGCTATGGTTGGCATGTAAGAGAAATAAATGATTATTACGGTAAGTCGTAATTCGTAAAAATATTTGCTGAATTTATTGCAATAAATGTAGATTACTCGTAAATGTAATGAAATCCGTAGATGAACTAAGCTTACCGATATAGCTCACAAAATTAGGAGGCTGTAGTGGCAATGGGCAGGTCATGTCGCTCGAAGGACCGATAATCGTTGAGGAAGAAAGATCCTCTAGTGGCGACAATTTTAAGGCAAAAGGAGCACAGGTCGCCCTTTGACCAGGTGGACTGATGACGTAAAGAAGACAGTGGGAAACCGATTCATGCACAGTGCCGGTTGGAGTGGCGCCATTAAGAGGAGGCCTACGCCCATTAGTGGACCTCAAAAGGCTGATTCATAAAAGCAGAAATATTTACTGTACAGTAATATCTTTAATTAACGTGCAAAGGTAATGAGTACCTTACCTTTGCACATTACTCTAAGAGTAGCAACACATCTGTGCTTGGCTTGCATATCAAGTTGGTTAGGTTAAGTTATTAGTTAGCGGCAGTAGCCACTTATCGTGAAGTGGACTGCATGAATTCGGTCCCAGCTTTGAAACTCACTTAATAATAGAACATATCAGCCTTACTGTTGTACGACAGAAATATATGTGGCGTTGGTGCTATCTCAATCAAAGCGAGAGATTCCATTACCTACTATTCGATTGACGTAGGCAGTTACTACATGAGTCGAAGCCATAACGGTCTGACATGATAATCTCAGGCCATTTAAAGTCAGTTGATGAGATTTCATGAGTTCAGTTTATGAGTTTGTATGTTTATGTTTCGTGTAAACGCAAAAATACCTTTACATAAACATTCTAAACTCATAGCCCCACACTAGGAATTTCTCCTATGTTGTGCAGTATACAAATATCCAGACCCAGAACAAAATTCTAAATTCATCATTCAGATACCTATCTGGCCAAGGACCGAACAAAGATGCAAACATACGTTCATAGCATCCAATCCATTTCTCATTCCCATTTTCTTGTTAATGTCAACCCTGATCGCTAAGCATTGCAAGCGGTGGCGTGTTGGTACCAAATTGCAGGTACAAGTGACATAACAGACAATATTTCACAATCAAATTGTTCGATAACAAACGCCCGCGCTATAATAAATTGCGTTTCAAATCGCTTCGAGTTGTCTTTTTGCCGTTTGATGATTCACTGGTTATGCCCAAACCTAGGGACGGGGATGTCCATTGAGGGCTTAAATGTCATGAATTCGTTTTCGATTTTTTTGGGAATAGCCCATTTTAAAATCGGTTCAATTTATTCGACTTTTACCGACGCAAAAAATTGTGATAGCCCAGTTATACAAATTTTGGACTCTCGTTGACTCTTCAGTGTTTATGTCCGAGGTTCATATTATACCTAAATTATGTGCGTACAAAATATTTTAATACAATTGATTGAATAATGGAGGATACATTGGATAAACCTACAATTTTGACGTTAGGAAAAATTCAAAACAAATAAGCGACGCGCAGTGGGTGCGGGTTCCATTCCCGGCCAGACAGATATCTGAGTGTATGAATTTAAATTTCTGCCCTGGGTTTGAATGTCTGTGTATTCGTCTTTGTATGTCCATGGCACCCCAGATACAGTAGAAAATCTTGCTATGAGTGTTAAAAGCGTCTAATTATGGAGTTACTTTTATTTACGAAATTAACCTAAACGTTTTTTTTTTAAATAATATTGTTGTTATTTAACCAATTAATTTAAAGGTGGTAGAACTCTATGTAGTTCGGCGGCACCACCGCCACACCTATTTCTGCCTTATAACAGCAGTGTTAAGCATTGCTGTGTTCTGGTCTGAAGGGTGTGGAAAGGGAGACATACTTAACCGAGACATTCCAATCCTCAGAGGTAACAACGCATCTATGTTCAACCTCAGTTAGTACTTGACTTGAGCAGTACCTTGACTTTATCTGGTGTTGATTACAGATGTCGGTGGCAGTAGCTAGTTACTATCAAGTGGAATGCATGCTCGTTTGCTACTTCAATCATATATTATATTATTATAAATCGATCGGTGCGGTACCGCCATTCCTCCTTAGTCTCATTACAAATGACCAATCATGAGGACTCGTTCTTCAAGAAGTCAGTCAGCAGTGACATACTACTGGGTAGCATGCTGGTTTGCCTCAGTCTTTCAGAAGAATAAAATGTTAATTTTGTACGATTTAAAATATCCTTCTACTTCAAAGTATCAGACAAATTGGCAAAAGCTTTTAAGTACAGCGCTGCACTTGAGTAATTTCAATACAGACGGTATCCACATGCTTAGTGAAGAATAAAAGCTTGAGCTTCGTAATTAAGGTCTTTCTTCGCGTAATAGCATATTGATTGCGAGTTTCTTTATAACTTGGATAAAATACATTTGATTCTTTTAAAGATTATAGTAAAGGGATTAAGAAGAGTTGATAGGCACTGTCACCCATGGACATAGACATATTAAAGAAGTTTAGTCTTCAAAAATTGAAGGTTTCCGTTTTAAAAGGCAGATGCTGTACTTAATTTTCCAAAGTCATTAAGTAAAAGGATTGTATAAAATGATTCACAAGATTTACATAACAATAGAATTATTCTCTTCATCAAATTGTACGGCATTGTCAAAATTATGATATTCTATTTGAATCTCTTTACCAGTTACCAATGAAGAACGCCAGTGCAGTACCTGTTTTATTCGTAGTCCAAATGCGACCAGTTGTAGCGACTTGACTGAACAAAGGCACTATAATGGAAATTTGCCAACAAACACGAGGTGTTCTATCACATGGTCAAGTTCCATGTCCAAGTGTACTCCAAGACATTAGATGCAGTCTGTAACTAATGTTGTGGGCATTAGCGCTCTCGTGCATTTACACGCCACGACTGACGACGTTACGACCTGACGACTAATTGTACTCTCAAAATTAAATTACTTCGTAATAATTTACGATACTACTGTGTTTTGAAGAATATGGTAAGGGACATACACTTATCCGAAGCGATCTTACTTAGTCCTCAGAAGTACCAACGCATCTAAAGGCAATCAGAAACATTTTTTTCATGGTGGATTAAGATTATTTAAAGAATAAAATTGTTTTTGAACATGTGTGGCTAATGTCTTATCTGGAGTCGATGTCTATGGGCAGCAGTGGCCACTTATATATGGACGGCATGCTCGTTTATTACTTCTTTTGTAAAAATGAATACACCGCACTCAGATAAATAAGGTAGGTAGATATCATTCCTAACAAAAAATGACGCCATTTTTAAAAAGTCGGGCTATAAAAGTGATTATGTGAGGGTAAATATACAAAGGTGCTGACATGAAACCACGCTAGTTGTGTGTGTGTCGTATAAATACATGAAAGTAGCGTGTTTTTTTGGCTTCACTCAAATACAAGGCAATGAGTAATCTACCTATTTTATTTATCTGAGACACCGCACAGTAAACAATAAAGGTACTTCCAAAATTCATCGGACAAATTGCAAACAGACATGACCGATCTTGCTTACATTTGTTGCTATCGACGTCTGCTGTCGCAAGTTAAACGTACTGGGAATTAATGTTGCATTGAACTGCTAGACGGAGATTTACGGAGTCAGGAAGATCGAGGAATAAGAGGTGGTAGATATGTTTAGATACAAAGGCGTAGAATGAACATGAACATGACCATGATCATTGAATATTAACATGATCAGTGAAAAGTAAAGAGTAAAGAAAGAAAGAAGAGTAAGAAAGAAAGAGTAGAGAATGTAAGAATGTTCCTAGTCCATAT
>DWPV01008450.1:0-10010 GCA_018251915.1 Urbanus proteus proteus
CAAATCAAATTGCCCCTTAGAATAGATACCGGTGAGCTATGCAAGAGCTCACCCTAATTAGATATAATATATCGAAAAAAAGCGTCTATTTACTGCGTACATCCCCCGACTGTGGCGGGTCGAGCCGCAGTCTAGCGAAAGTCGCTGATTAAAAGGAAAACATAAGTTCGCGCGTCTGAAGTATGGAGCGGGCACATCTACGGTATGTATCTATGTAAAAAATATTACGTAGCCACACGACCAAATACCATGTTCTGTGGGAGCATTCTTATGTATCAACAAAAATCTCTTTTCCCATATTTCTTGTAACACTTCAATCAGCATCAAAGCGAATTCGATTTCATAAATAAATCCCGGAGCATATTGGGAACCATCAAGCTACTGCCCCCAAATATTTGTCGAGCATTACCACTCGATTGTTCCGCGGCTTGGCGTTGACAGGGGACTGTTTTATGACGTCCTTGAAAGCGAATGCCGCTGTAAATTATGGGCAGGCTTTTTTGGGGCTGATAAAAGCAGATAGAGCAGAATTTGCAGTTATATAGGCAAATATACTATTGGTATGCGATAGAAAATATTTGATATGTTATAATAAAGAAAGAACTTTCTCATTAAGGCTTTTATATAATTTAAATAATGTTTTTCTTTATAAATAAAACACGCGGCATATTAAGAAACATCTAATTATTGTCTCCAAATATTTGTTAAATATCACCTCGATTGGCTCGCGGTTTATCGTTGACAGGGGACTGTTTTATGACATTTAAAAAAAGAATGCCGTTGTAAATTATATTCAGGCCTTTTCAGGGCTGTAAGTAGCAGATGGCATGAGAACATTCATGACTTGTAAAAAAATCTTAGAAGTAGCTAGGTGGTTCATTTAGGATCCTCTGTAGAAGCGCGATGATTTCGTAGCAGTGCGTAGCGTCATAAGGAATTGGCTATTAGACTCGGTAACAATATTATAGTTCATTTATATTAAATTCAGTACTAGTCTGGAAATTACAGACAGCCCAAATGTACTAGCACTTTAAAGCAAGTGTGACAAGCGAACAAGTCAGAATTTAAATAATGTTTTTCCATTTGCTTTAATGGCAAGTACAATATTTATGAGGAAACCTACACACTTGTGAATTTTCCATACTGTTTTTAAAAGTACCTTTTAAAAATTCTCTAATTAATCAGCTTGGCAGTTGATGTGTTTATTCTTTAACAGTTCATAATAAAAACAAGAAGAGTTCAGTTATGAAATATACAAATACTGTTCGCTTGCATTATTAATGGTTTATATTCTAACTGGAACGCACGATATAATATCAGACCGCATAACGGATAGTCTATGGCAATTAAACATTAATAATCTTGGCTAGTTAATGGTTAGTTAACGACTGTTAGCTCGTTTACTTTATACACAGCATACCACAAGGTTATTGATTCCGTTTACTGAAATACTTTGAGGTTGTATACTTTAGATGTAATATATGTACTTTATAATTTACTGACACGTGAATTGATGAAGTCGAACTAGATGAATCTTTCGGAGTTAATACTTCAAAAATGGAGTTTTTATATTTTTTATTGAAAGACCAAAGGTTTATGAGCCAACACGTAATTTTAAAAATCAGAGGTACTTTATATTTCATACTTCATTATGACGGATACATAAATACAATTGGCTGTTGAAATTTGGCTAACCGTACTGAAATTCTACTTTTATTTGACGTTTCACCATAATAATAAATTATTATTTAATTTTGTACGTCAGTCCAATTGCGGTTACATAAAAATGCGTTTAAACGTTTATTGTTGTTGCAATCATTTCGAAAATAATCCGGTTTATGTCGTTTATTTAAATATCCAATTTGTGGACTCCTGTATTGTGAGTTAATAAAATTGTGGTTAGTCGGCAAATGCTGACCAGGGGACTGTTAATTCACGTCAGTATATCGTTCAGTGGCTTTTTACACATGACTTAATGCAGTTAAAACAATGTAATTAAATTCGTTGGATATTTTTTTTGGAATTTGTCCGCTTGCTCGACGTCGAGTATTTTACCGCTTGATTAAATATTTCATTAATGTGTTGATTGAATTGGGAATAACTGAGTTTTATTTATTTCCATTTTGTAGCAATGAGGGTTTTGAATATCCGTTTCATAGTATTTCACCGACAACAGTTTCTGTTACACATACATATTTCTGACCAATTTAAAACGTTTGTGAAATTTGTGAAAGGTAGGTATTTATTACTTAATCGACACAGACAAGCAATTCATTTATATATTATATGAGATCTTTGTAACGGATATAACTAATTATAGGTATTGATTATTAAATTAACACATTATTAAATAATAGGCAATTAATTTATATATTGTCCTATGAGCTCTTTGTAACGGATAACTAAATAAAAAGCGTTGCAGTATATTAGAAGGGGTTGTAGAACAAACCTGACATATGGTCAGTACCCTGCCATACCTTACTGAATTCCTCTTGGCTGCACCTCGTTCCGATTACTTATGATGACAGCTATCCCAATAGCCCCGAGGAATCTCAAGCATACGTGTATTTCATTAGACAGCTAAACAGCAGTGATTTATGAAGCTCTATATTGCTAGCATGCTTCTAGGCAAACTAACGCACATATTAATTTACTCCTTGCTTCAGTATATTGCCTTGATATTATGAAGCTGTTTCACTATTATGAGTGGATGTAATTAAAAACAATATAACGTTATAAACCAGTTGTAAATCTACATAATTGTAATTTCACCTGGAATCCTCTGTTTGAGATGCTTAGCATCTATGGCTGGCTATCGTTTTTTTATATAGAATACAAGCATGCAGCCTACCTGGTAGTAAGTGGCCTCTGCCACCCATGAACTTCTGTAATCAACCCCTGATAAAAACACATTCCTACCTGAGGTCGGACATAGACTTAGTTGAAATGTCTCGAATAAGTAAAGATCCCTTACCACACCCTTCAAACTCTGGTTCTGACACAGCGGTGTATATGAGGAAGAAATAGGTGTAGCGGTGATGTTGCCGAAGTCGAACCACATTCGGTTCTTCCACCTTTAATATTCACCTATCTTACATCCAGGCAGTTAGTACCTATGTACCCTATAACATCGGTAACATTTGAGAACGACTGGACACATATCTTTGGTGTACAATGTAATGGCCATAATTGATGCCTTTGTTCCGTCAAACAATGTTCTGCTTGCATTGACGACGATTATATCTGGTTTGATTCTGTAGTAACGATATTATTGTGATATAGACACCATTTGTACTTAATTAATTGATTGATGTACAACATATTATGTACTAGTGTACATAATATATTGTACATCGTAGCGTAGCGTCATCATGTATCATTTTATCCTAATAATGCTTCTAAATAATATCTATGTTCGCAAATCTCAAAGATTAAAATGATTTTTTTAAAGTGATGTTTGAATTTATTAAAGTAGTTAATAACATAACAATTTATTTATTTGGCATATTATATTTAACAAAAAAGTGTTTTTTCTGCAGTAAAATTGCTTATATTTTCATTTTTAAGGGGCCGTGTAGAAGGAAAGTGGCGTATACCCACATTTTGAAGAAAAACCTACGCCTTTGTAAGGAACATTCAACAACATCATTGTCAACCCAATAAGGCTTAGGCATCTTACCTTTACAAAACAGTACGTTATAAAAATTGCAAATATTAAGCAGGTTAACGTTATCAAGGTACGGTATTTTGGGAGTACAGTAAAGCTGATCAAATTCACGGATGAAAGAGAGGGCTCATGCAGATCCGAATACCCGCAAACAGGCTGATTTAGTGATGGGCGATTGTTAGCAAAATAATCGAATTACTCGAATGACACATGTAATCGAATCGATTCGAATGACTGCCGTCGATTAATCGAGCGCCTTCTATTCATCGAGCGCCTTCGATTAATCGAACGCCTTCGATTAATCGAACGCCTTCGATTAATCGACCAGCTTCGATTAATGGACAAACTTTGATTAATTGCCTACAAAAAAGGTCGACAGTTATTCCAAGGTAGGTACGCCGATTGCTGTTATTCGAGTCGGTTAAAGGAGTAAAAAAAATGTCATCAGTTTTTCAAGGATAAGTCGATTGTTATTCGAACGAAATTAATCGAACGTCGATTAATCGAACTTCGATTATTATTCGAACGTCGATTATTATTCGAATGTTTCTTGATAATAACCAATTAATCGACATTCGAATCTATTTATCGATTATCGATTAATTCGATTTTTTTCGAACAATCGCCCATCACTAGGCAGAGTACATCTTACCGCGTAATCTGTGCAAAATATTTCACGGTGATGTTTCCATTATGCTTATCCGTGCCCATTATACGACCCCATCTACTTGTAACTGAATAATGTATTGTAAAAGCATCTATCGTCAACCTATCGTTTGTATCGCCGAAAGCTTTTAAATCTTTTTGTATGTAATAGAATCACCAAATAAGCTTCCTTCTTCATGTTAAGTGACTGTCATGTATTATGTGATTTTTAAGACTAGTTGAGTCAGATGACTTCGTTTTGTCATTTGTAATAAATTATAAATAACTGGTATTTATCCGCAGCTTCGCTCGCGCTCATTCACACAAAGAGGCCGTAGGTATAAAAGTAGGTACATTGTAGGTATAACAGTTACTTTTCTATCCCTCGGGAGTAGTACCACTTTTTGGGATAAAAGGTACACTATGTCTTTTTCCAGACTCCCGGCAATATGTGTGCAAAATTTCACACCGATCGGATTAGTTGTTAACGCGTAAAGGCGTTACAAACAAACACATCAATAAACATACATTCGCATTTATAATAATTATTAAGGATTATATGTTTATGGTTGATATTGATTTTCATTCAGAATGTGAGGAGTTAAGGCCTTGACAAACAAGTAGCTAATACATCCTCCTCCCTCAGAGTAAGAGGCTTTACGTCAAACCCCCCATCAAACTATCATTGATATAAATATATCAATAACTCTATTATTAACAAATAAAATAATAAGTGATCATAGTCCAGGGTTTAGGTCATAAACCCGCTTCATATCGAGAGGACTGTACTCCTGGGACCACGACTGTAAGCGTAGTCTTACTATCAATTATCATCATCACATGATAAGGCTTTTGCTTCTGTGAAATACCAACACGAATTCAAATCTCTATACGTCATAATTTCGAGTGGCAGACAACTGAAATTATGACAAATTAATCCGGGTTTCGAAAACCATGGAACACGGCGTTCGGGATGCTAATCCCCTTGTAGAATGCCGTATGAATACGTGTAATGTCAGAATTGCGTACATACGAGTACAACTGATCTTTTAAATTCATGTTCGAAATAAGGTGTCTGTAGGTACTTTACATTCTCTATGGGTACTGTAGTCTTTGAAATAATACGAATTTAATATTTCGCTTTGGATTAGATTAAGGCTCTTAAATTAAGAACAGCACTCTGTTTCAATTCTTAATCTTAAGCTCTTCAAATGTTTTGTTTATTTCTGAAAAAAAAGGTTCTTTAATATATTCCCTTTTAGATTCAGTTTTGTTTATGCATAATTTTCTTAAATTACTTTTATTTTTTAGAACTTATTAAAATTTCAAAAGCCGTACGTAAAATCATGTTATAATTATGTAAATCGGCACGCACCCCTCATATATAATACTAGCTGATCTCCGCGGTTTCACCCGCATTAAAAAAGTAAAAAGCTTTTTTTCCAAAATTAAAGTATTCTATGTTACGCCTTAGACCTTCAGCTATCTTTCAGTGAAAGTCCCGTCAAAATCGGTCCCATAAATAAAATGTAAAAAGAAAAAAAAATACATTTTTGTTATAGGTATTTTATTCTTATTCGTGAATACTTTCATATGCTTTGAGTAAAAAAAATATTTTGAAATCACAAAAAGACATTTCAATTTTATTTATTTGCATCGATTTTTTCGACATACAGATGTTCAAATAACAAACCATTTTAAACAAGCTCCTTTTCAACGAACATGGATATTATTCACAATTAACATTATTGCGTCCGTTTTCGATACAAATGGGTAATTATGGGGAATTCCCTTGCACATGGGGTAAATCCCATCACAGTCGCCATCGCATGTGTCGTATTGTTTGTTATAACAAAGGTACAATTACCGGCATAGCGTGCATTACAATCTATGGAAACAGAGTAGATACGTATCTGTTATTGATGGTTTTACGTAATTATAAATAATTTCAGTGTTTATAATTCAATAGTTCAGTTTTAACGGTTTTGTATTTCACCGGAAATATTAAAAGAAAAATGGTAAAATCAAAATTTGACGCTTCGGACAGTACTTTCAGGAAAGTCATTCATAATTCAGAGAGTCGGATTAACGGATATTTACGGTTATATATTTTTGTTTCTGGCTTGTACTGGAACTACGAGGAAACGTTGGTATATCCCTAAGTGCATTTAAAATCCACATAAACTGACAGAGTATTGGAGTATAAGATTCTGAGAACTTTATTTGCGTGATATGAATCGACGTAAGCTCCTCAATCCAAGGCATATGATCGCGGACATTCATCGAGCGACCTGACTCTGGCAATATTGCCGTTTCATTGCACTTTTAGAATATGTAGCGGGTTTGACGAGCCGTGTAGCGGAGCGGTCACTATACCGGTCTGACCCGTAGTGGGTCTCGGGTTCGATCCCTGGCCAGACAGATATTAGAATGAAGAATTTAGATTTCTGTTTTGGGTCTGGGTGTTTGTGTATCCGTCTTTGTGTGTCCACGACACGAGAAAATCCTAGTGTGGGGCTATGAGTGTACAAGGTGTTTGTAGGTTAGATATTTTTTATCTTTAAAATTTTAATACTATGCGTATAAATATCAACAATCCAACATTCAAAAACTGTTTGCGTTTTGCGTAACTGCTGCTGACCAGTGCTTGAATATCCGTACAAATCAAATTGACCGTTAGAATAGATAACGGTGAGCTATGCAAGGGCTCAATCTAATTTGGTATAATATATCGAAGAAAAGCGTCTATTCACTGCGTACGTCACCAGACTGCGGCGGATCGAGCCGCAGTCTAGCGAAAGTCGCTGATTAAAACGCAAACACAAATTCGCGCGTCTGAAGTATGGAGCGGGCATATCTACGGTATGTATCTATGCAACAATCTAAGTAACTTTGGTTAAATACATAGTGCGTATTAGTAAAGTTAAATTAACAAGGAAAAGATATTTCTAAGCCCGTCGGTTCGAGGTATTTGGTTCTCGGATAATTTATATTAGTCCAGTGACCCCTTCCTTCATACATATATCGCAAAATATTACATGTTGCAAAATGTAGAATACTTTAATTTAATATTCTATAACGACATAGTTGAGTATATTAGTATTCTTGTACTGTAGATGTATTTAAAGTCGAAGAATGACAAATATTAGTGTGTCTCTAGATGAAAATTTCTCTGTATTGTGGATCGATGTAAGTCCCTCGGTCCGAGGTATATTGTCCACGGGCTATTTACGTTAGTCTAGCGGAATCTCCCTGGCAATATCGCCGAATATTGCACCTTACAAAATGTAGAGTAGTCGATTAATTGTTGAGTATTTATTATTATCGTGTTATAGACATATTTACAAATGAAGAATAATGTCTCTAGATATAAGTTTCTCTGTGTTGATGTTAGCTCCTCGGTCCGAGATATATGATTCACGGACAATTTATATTAATCTAGCGAATTCTCCCTTACAATATCGCCGATATTGCACTTTACAAAATGTAGAGCAGTTGATTAATTATTGAGTGTTTTACTATCATTGTGCTATAGATATATTTACAGATAAAATATAACAAAAACAATGTCTCTAGATGAAAATTTGTCTGTATGGCGGATCGATGTAAGCCCCTCGGTCCGAGGTATATGGTTCACGGACAATTTACGTTAGTCCAGCGACCTCTCCCTAGCAATATTGCCGCACACTGCACCTTCAGAAAATATACATTCAATTTGCTTAATATTGTCTGACAATTTCAAATGAAAATAGTTCTGCCAATATCAGGTATGTAGGTAGTCAGGTACCTAATGTTCCCAAATCTATTAGTTGTAACTATGTAGTTAACTTGCTTTATATTGCTCTAATTACAATTGTAATGGGCAATTGTACAAGAATACTGCTCTATAATGACATTGTTAAACGTTATTGTTATTTTTATTGGTACTTACTGAATATTTGAATAATAGAAAGAGTATTAATTATTTTTAATGTTATTCTATTGATCGGAATGAAGATTATTGTGATGGTTTGGTTCAGGGTATACCATCGCAACATTTTCTGTCTAATAACAGTGGTGTTAAGCGTTTTATTTTGAAGGTTGGAGAAAGACAGACATATCACTATCACTACATAGTCTGTCCATATGTATGCTTAGATCTTTAAAACTATGCAATTTTGATGCGGTTTTTTTAATAGATAGAGTGATTTACGAGGTAGGTAAAGCAGCGGACAAAAGCTAGTATACCATGAGATGAACTATATACTCAATTGTTATAATATATAATATATAAAAAACAAAAGAAAATTCACATTTAAAATCTAATAACCGTAATCTACACTAGAGTCTAACTTTACTCCAGAAACTACAAAAGTATATTCGAGTATAAAGAGTATTCGCAGATTAACACTTAAAAACTTTCTTAGTTTCATCGTATTCTTAATAGACCTTTTAAGAACTTGTATTATCTGCGCTAGTCTGTGCACGTGTGTATTAAGTAGGTAAGTTGGGTAGATCTTTATTTTAAAATGAGCTCAGTAGGTAGTTTTATGTGTGAATTCGTGTTCTGTTTTTAAAATTTCAAGAATTCTTCTTATCTTCACTCTTGTCTTATATCTTCTATCTAACTTTTTACCTTATATTCTGTTTAAACTAGTAATCCCACACTAGGTATTTTCTTGTGTCGTGGAGGCCATGGATACATACAATGCTGAATAAACTATCACTTGACAGATCAGAAATCTAAATCCATTATTATATCTGTCCAGCCTGGAATCGAACCCGGGGCCCATCGTGAGTGACGGTATGATGTATTTTCACGAGGACTAAAATGCTCGCCTCATATGGTGGTGCCAGCCAGCATCGAAATAAAATGAGAGTATATGAAGGTACATGAACACCGTCAATCATTACAAAAAAAGTATACACACACACGTAAATACAGTAATTTCACAGGGTGCAATACAAATTACAGCTATCTGTAATTTACTGGTATTTTACAATTTCCTCCACATTTCACACAGTAGTAATATATAGATATTGAGTAATATTATACATTTCAATGTCAAGAGAAGGTAACAAAGGTGAAGGTAATAAAAGACGTCAAACGTAACGAAAAAAATGTACAGTAGACAATAAACTGTCATTTCACACACAGTGACAATGACAGTGGAACTGCCGCCAACACCCGCACTGGCCGCGCGCCAGCGACGCGTCAGGACTGTCTGATAGCAGAAATACAGTGGTCTGATGTTATTGCTTTTTACTACTGTGTGAAATGTGGAGGAAAATGTAAAATAACAGTAAATTACAGGAAAATAATGAGTGATATTCATTTTAAACGTAGAGATGAGCTTACGGAATAACTAAATAAATAAATAACGCTTCACACTCATAGCCCCACAGTAGGATTTTCTCCTGTGTCACACACACCCAGACCAAGAACGGAAATTTAAAGTCATCATTCAAATTTCCGCCTTGCTGGGAATCGAACCCAGGAACCTCGGATAAGCGGTCCGGCGTGTTAACTATTACGCCATCCGGGTCGTCAAACTAAGTTTTACGTGACGGTAATTAAAGGCGTCAAACTGAACGAAAAAAATGTACAGCAGACAATAAACTGTCATTTCACACACAGCGCCACAATGACAGTGGAACTGCCGCCAACACCCGCACTGGCCGCGCGCCAGCGACGCGTCAGGACTGTCTGATAGCAGAA
>DWPV01008451.1:0-10009 GCA_018251915.1 Urbanus proteus proteus
TCGGTAATGTTCCTGATAATTCACAAGTAATTATTACGAAAATAATAATAAACAAATTGGCATGACGTGTCATTTCTAACGTTACTTTTATGTAATTGACCAGGTACGCATGTGTGGTAGCGAATGCAAACCGGTTTATTTTGGTTTTACTCACTGTACGTATTGCACTTCTACAAATGCAAAAACGTCTCTAAAGTGATTTGATTATATCTTGGAATAAACTTGCAGCTAACGGGAATCTTTCAAGGAATCTCGAGCACAAAAAAAGCTCCAACAAAGGATATAGCCGAGGACTTTAAATTTTGGTACGAATATATAAACTTCCTAACCTTTTTTAAACTTTTTTTGTACTGTTTCTAATGTGTTATTACAAAACAAATAGCATAAAAACCAAATAGCGGAGAATGCTTTTAGGCATTAAGTTTACCCTTTGTAACACATTATTTATAAGGTGTTTCAAAAATAAATAAATATGTGTCATTTTACCTTTTGTCGGTGAAAACATACACGAAGTAAGCGACATGCTTAAAAATTGTATAAAAATCTTAAAGATTCATCAAGTCTACCAATCCAGCCGGCACTTGCCTAACGTGGTGTCTTAAGTCCTCTCCAATCTGACCCATACCCAGCAGTGGGACAATACAATTTAAATCAGAACTATTTATAATGCCAACGTTACAGGTTCACAATCAAATGGACTGCAATATTGCAAGGTTCCAATTAACCATCCAATTACGCTTATTCAAGCAAATCACGGTATATGGTGTGCAGGTTATCTAACACCACCCTATTCGGTTAATGTTGCGTCTGTTGACTGAGGGAATCAGTAATTTGTGGTACTAGGTTTTGCCCGCGACTTTATGTCTGTTTTATTTGATTTTACAGTAAATTTATAAGCATTTTTGCAATTGGGTGTTTGAAGTTGAGTTATTGTATATCTCCGGTTACAGTCGTGTTATATAATTGTATATGTACCTATGTTTTAAATGTAATTTTTATTATTAAAATGGAACCCCCGAAAGAACTGCAAACAGTTTCATCAAATTACGTCTTAATTTTCTGGCACTGGTCGGACCAAAGAACAAAGAAGTAAGTCACACAAAATTACAAGGTCCAAAGGTCCAAGGTACAAATACAATAGTATAAATTATATAGAAAATTCATACGATATTCGAGGGGTAAGTGGTAAATAACGTAAAGGTAATAAACAAAACCGAAGAACCTAACAAGCATGCAATCCTGTTAGTAAATGGTCATTGCCGCCCACGCCCATCAGACTCATTCGATTACTCTTATATGTATGTTTTGTGCAACTGTCTCTGAATAATCTCAATAAAATTTAAATGAATTTCGAAATAACAGCCATTTTCCAGCTATATTCTACATAATTATCGGATCATGTTGTGTTGTATTGTATGATAGCGTAATATAAGAAGTATTAAACAAAATCAAGTGCTTACATAAATATTAAACGCTGAAAATTGAGCTCCACGGTATTTTGAATTCAAGATACACAACGAAACTTTGTATTATTCTGACAGCCAGTAAAATATAATGGGCCGTATACACTGTGTTATTAAACAATAATTTGAATATAGTGTAGTATTGAAGTAGCATGCGAGCTTGCAGCCCATTTGATGGTAGATGGCCACTGGCATCCGTGGTCATCTGTAATTGTACCCACATATGATATTTTTTTTTTTCATTAATTTGAAGTAACAAACGAGCATGCAATCCACCTAATGATAAGTTAGCACTGCCGCCCATGGGCATCCATAATTACCGCCAAATAAGATCAAGCTCTAGCTAAGGTTGATCACAGATGCGTTGCTACTCCTGAGAACTGAGTTGGAACGCCTAAGATAAGTATGTCTAGGGAGACATACTTATGCATGTACTGGTCTGTAAGGTGTGGTTTCCTAGAATATAGCAGTGCTTGACTCTGCTGTTATGAAGCAGAAATATGTGTGGCCGAAGTCGAACCACATAGAGCTTTACCACCTTTACCTAACCTAACCTACTCTTCTTCCTAAGGCCGACCACGGGTGCATTGCTACTCCTGAGGACCAAGATGGATCGTCTTGGATAAGTCTCGCATATCACACCCACTTAATACTGCTGTTATTGAGCAGTAATACTTGAGGCGGCGAAATCAAACCACAAAAGATTCTACCTTTGAATGTCTATGATAGACTGAGCAAAATCTATAAAAGTGTTCTGGAACGCATACACTCGTCGTCGTCAACCCATTGATGTCCCACTGCTGGGCATGGGCCTCTCATAGTGAGAGGGATGTAGGCCTTGTTCTACCGTGCTGGCCAATTACGAATACACTATATTATGATTATTATGAAACACTGTCTATAATATGAGCAATCATAGGGACAGTATATATAACACTTTAGATTTGCTGTGTCAAATGCATAGCAAAGACCAGGCGAAATCACATTCGCAATACATATATTCAAATTACTTTGCAAATAGGTCTCCAATGTCGCATTCTCGGAACTATTCCGGGACCACCAAAGGTGACCAGCTAGTGATAAGTTACTACTTATTTTGTTGCTATGCGATTGTTTTATTAGATACTAAATGATCCCCGCGGTTTCACCAGAGTTTGAAAAGTAAATCAATTAATGTGTCGCGAGATAGGCGATAAAACAAAATATGTAATGTATCCCACGGGAACCGCACATTTTCCTGGGATAAAAAGTAGCTTATTTGTTATTCCAGACTACTGTCTATGTCTGCACCAAATTTCATCTAGATTCATTCAGCCGTTCTTAAGTTATAGAGTAACAAACATCCATCTATCTATCTTCACAAACTTTCAGCTTTATAATATTAGTATTTAGTTAGTAGTAGCTTTATAGTATTAGTAAGATTAGTAAGATGGGAGTATTCTCGCGTACCACCGTAAAGGCTTTGCGGAATAATGCATAATGTTACAAATATCTAATTTAGTTATCAAGGTACCTGACGGACGTCACTAAGTTCTGCAAAAACATGTGTGTGTTTTTATCAATTTTGTCATAATTATTTTTGCCTTAAAGTTCGTACAACAAAGGTAGCTAACAGCATCATGCATCATTATCATGCGACGTATAAACACGTTTGTCTAACGTGGTAACAATATTTAAAAACATTAGTTTTGTCGTACGTTTGTAAAATAATAAGATAAGATGATCCTGCAGGGAGGTATTTTCTTATATGATCGAAGTAGCAATCGAGCATGCAGTCCACTTGATGGTAAGTGACCACTGCCGCCCATGGACATCTGTAATCAACCCCAGGTAAGTTTGTGAACTTACTGTAGCATTGTGATGCTACCTAAAGTCGGCCACAGATGCGTTGCTACCCCGGACTAAGTTCCATCGCTTCGAATAAGTGTATCTCCCTTACCCCACCATTTAAACCAGAACACAGAATCGTTGAACACTGCTGTAATAAGGCAGAAATAAGTGTGACGGTGGTGCCACTGCCACGAACCACAAAGGGCTCTACCACCTTCAAGTAGGTACTAGAAGGATGTATTTTTCGAAAAAAGTCGAAAGTCGATGAAAATAAAGTCGATGCAAACGGTACATTATTTTGGCAGGTAAAGCCTTAGGTTTATTTCGTAGACTCGTATTTTGATGGATTGGATTGGATTAGCTTTTTAATAGATAGAGTGATTCAAGAGGAAGTTTTGTATGTATGTATAATAACATCCATTATATAATAGGGAAGCATGCGAAGCAGCACGCAAAAGATAGTTCAATATAAAAGCCCGAAATTCATATATTGGACCAGGCTTGAGCAGTAAATACTTAATTCTTATTATAATTCATACGTCAATACTACCAAGAATAAAACTAAATTACGCCAAAAAACCCCGACTTAAAAGTTATTATCTAAACTGTAGCAAGTTTGAATACAAATGCTATTTTACTAATGTAGCAATAAACAAAATAGATACTTTAGAAACGGAACGGATGAAGTAGGTACCTTGGTAATGGCTTCTAAACGGATGGCATTAACCTGTTTGACTATATTGTTACAATTTGTAAAGTTTTACGTCACAGATACGTGGCAACAATGATATGAGTAAACACAAAGATGCAGGGTTCGAAACCTTGACACGTTGAATGTGTTACAAATTAATTAGTAACTCCCCGTAGTTCTGGGACCAGAATAGGGCTATGGTATCCCCTGCCTGTCGTAAGAGGCGACTAAAAAGGGGCTTCCGTTGTTGCGAGCGGCTAAGTGGTATTGGGAGCTTTAATCGTCCATTCAGCACCCACCTCAAGAAAGACGGTGGTATGCGTTGTGTATCAAAAATAAAAAAGGCTTGTGTTCTTCATCGAGTGCATCAAATAGGGATATCAGAATTCTATCACTGCGACGATTTCTTCAACGAGACGACTCAGCATAGGTATGGTCTGCGTGGAGTGTGGAGCGCAGTACGATCGGCTTTGTATTGGAGTTGACGTTTTCAATCATGGCATGAACGATTCTTCTGTGAAAATTCTATGCTCGCGAAAGAAGAAGAGGTAGAGTTGACGTTCAAAAAGTATGCAATATTAATCAACTTTGAATAAATATGATTTGAATTTGAATTGAATTTGAAGTGGAGAAGATGAGGATGATACATCACATAACCCCAGCCGCTGCGTCGCAGGAGTAAGGGCTGCCAGAGAACAGTCTTCTTGATAGCATCTCTTTCCCCGTCCCTGATGCAGAATGGGAGAATCCAAGTTCGGTGTGCGTTCTTAAACTTTGCAATCTATAAATGACCTTAACAATAATAAACAATATAAAGTAAACTATACTATATTAAGAATAAAAACATTTATAGATGTTAGCAAACGTATTTAATTCGTATGCAACTCTATGCACTTTTTTATGCAACTCTGTGTTACGTCTTTTTTACGTCAATGAAGTATATGTATATTCAAAGAATAAGTTCTCCATTACTCTCTATGTAACATAAATCTATGTGGATACCGCAGGTTAGATGATACTCGTAAATTTGTTTGCCATTTTCAAGTTCATTCAAACTGAGGCGAGTGTTATTGACAATAAACTTAGCGAGGCTGTATCCTCACGACCGGTATGTGGGTCAACCGTTGATCAGTTCTCCGTATGCGACTTCATGCTAATATCGACACTAATGACAGTGCTGATACTATTTTGGTATAAAAGTGCAATGCTGTATATGATTCTTTGGTCCTAAACGGTCAAAAAGCCAAGCATAAGATTAACTGCGTGGACATACTAACTTAACAAGACAAATACAAAGAAATGTGCTCAAACGCACACATATGAGTAATATCTTAAAATATGATCATGCGAATATACAAAAATCTTGGTAGATACCTGAAGACCGGCTGAAGTGAAACATCGAAATTAATAATAAAGTACCTTGTTGACCGAGCTTTGCTCGGTGTTTTTTTTAATACGTCATACTTTTTTGGGAATAAAACCTAGCTAGATCGATTTATCGCCCCCGAAACCCCCATAAATACAAAATTTCAAGGAAATCGTTAGAGCCGTTTCCGAGATCGTTGAAACATTATACATATGTGTACAAGAATTTCTCGTTTAAATTAATGATAAATAACGGAAAATTAAAGAAAGTAAATACCTATTTAAATGTTGAGTTAAATAAATAAGCAAAGGTTCGTGAGTAAAAATACCTCTACTCACAAGTGTGTGTAGTAAGAGTCTATTTGGTCATTATTTGTATAGTAGGGTCTACCTTATCTCTATACTTACATAGAAGTATCTAAGCACCTGTGGGCTTTGAGGCATGTAGTCCACCAGATAGACGGTGCCCATGCCGCTCATGGACATAAGCAATCAACCCCAGATAAAATTAAAGTCCTACATGACGTCGTCACAGATGCGTTGTTACCTCTAAGTTATTTGCTTCTTATAGGTAAATGTCTTTCTTACCATAGGCTTGAAACCAAAACATAGTTTTTAATACTACTATAGTAAAGCAGAAGCATGATGCAGGTATTCACAAAACAAGACTTGCTATCACCTAATTTAAAACAATGAAAATTGATTATGTGCCAATTAAATCGTGCAATTTTTCCATTTATATTTTCACTTCCTATCTCAAAAGAATTCTCATCTACCTTATGTTCTTCTTCTGCATATTCTCCAATACTTATATCACTCACGTGAGTGATACCTGCATCTGGAAATTCCTTGGCCTTTGGTAGCCTTAACATTTCCATCCTTCGTTACTCCGTCCAACAAATATGTGAATTACTGATGAAGTCTACTATTTTAGTTGTTTCATATATTTTAAGGTTTTCCCGTAACAATTTATTTACTTGATAAATAAGTAGGTACCGTGTTTGAACTAAGTTCTTTACCAATATATTGTTGCTATCTTTTCAAACTTTTTAGCCTTTGAATCGAATTCAAAAGTCATGTGACGTGTGACTCTACGTTCTATGGGTATTCAAGTTTTTAATTCAACATAATTAAAATATCGCCTCATACTAAAAATAATTCATTAACTATTTCCAAAATGTAAACATGTTGAAAAATGTGCTTGTCAGTTAATTAATCATTAATTTTACTCGTCTTTTTGATTTTCGTAGAATCATTTGTCACAAGCTTGCACCTATTTTACGAAATAAATTCAAAGGCTTAAATAGAATAAATATTGCGCAACCACATAAAGAAGTTTTTTTGTTAACATTATATTTAGCATCAATCATAATGTAGAGCGATCGTTGACACCATCACATTATAGTACCATCAAAAGATTGCACGACTTACCCGCGCAAAACAAGTCGATGGCCGTAACAAAAAGAAACCTTGACTTC
This sequence comes from Urbanus proteus proteus, assembly GCA_018251915.1. Taxonomy (NCBI): domain Eukaryota; kingdom Metazoa; phylum Arthropoda; class Insecta; order Lepidoptera; family Hesperiidae; genus Urbanus; species Urbanus proteus. The sequence continues at coordinate 6,828 of DWPV01008451.1, forward strand.
AAGACTTGAACATATTAAAAATCATAGCAACCAGCTGCAAGCTACGTGCGGCCGCCATCTTGTGACGTCACGCCGGCTACGTCACGTGACGTCACGTTCGGGTCATCACGTCGGCGGGTTCAACGAACGACCGCCAGTTTAATTTGGCTTGCATCGCTGATAGAAAAAAAGACGCCCCGCCATCTTGGACTTGGAACATATTCGCGCGCTTTTGTTACAGAACTCATTACGTTTTTTACATGTTTGTTACTAGCTGAAATTTTTGTATCTGTGGATATATACATACTCGACAAACATAGAATATTAATAATATAATTGATTATTATAATTTCGAGGCAATAAGATTAAATATAAACGTCCTAAAATTAAAAATAAATTCCAATAAACAATTTAATATTTTTTAAAGTTCTTTATTTAAATAAAACAAATGCTAAAATGTAAACTAGTCACTTTTATGTTATAGGCCGTTACACTAAATTATACCTTCACCAACACGCAATTATAAAAGAACAAGCGATCCATCTGTTTTATTGGGAGGATATTTGACAATAAATCGTAATTTTATCGCTATAACGACATCTGACAAATTACAGGTCAATGATACGAGTTTTACAGCAGGAAATAGGCAGTTATTTTGACCATCGCCCACTCAGAACAGTCAGAACCAATAATAGAAAATTAGAAAATATTCAACCAAAAACTGCGTAATTAAACGAACTCCCAAAAGACTGGCCGAACTAGATGTTATTTCATAATGGATTGCAATCTTAGAGTGATAATTAGTATAGACTACGTCGATGATAGAGTACGTTAAACCTTGGATCGTAGGCATGTGATATGTTAAACTTATTTGAAACTATCCTAAATTTTATAAATGGGAAAGTTTGTCTGTTTCTTTGTAACGCTTTCACGCCTTAATTACTCAACCGATTGTTATGAAATTTTGCACATACATAGTTAGGGACCCAGAAAAGGACTTAGAGTACCTTTCATCCCGTAAAAGACGAGGGATAAAAAAGTAACTTTTATACCTACAATGTACCTACATTTATACCTACAGCCTCTTTGTATGAATGTACATGAGCGCGAGCGAAGCTGCGGGTAAATACTAGTATTGTTATAAAAGGTTGTAGAACCCTACGTGGTTTATTTTCGGAAGGATCACACACCTATTCCTTCCTAATAACAGCACTTGCTCGCTTCTGGTGGCGTTCTCGCTGGTTTGAAGGGTATGGTAAACGAGAAATACTTATATACGAGGTCCTCCTACTTAGTCTTCAGGGATAGCGACACGTCTATCACATAGGACTCTTATTACACCTGGGATAAGGCAGACAGGTCTGTCCATGTGGCGACAGTGGCCACTCATCGTCTGGTCGACTGTATGGCCGTTTGCTATGTCCACATTAGAAAAAATTTACCTACCTAATATGTTTTTAATTTTTACAGAATATTTTACCAGATTTACGATAATTATTTATATTTAAAACCACGATATTACCGAACATCATTGAGCTTGAATTTTATTAGCTCTATCTAGCTATAGCAATATAGTGTTCTAACGACATATACATTCTAAGTCTGTGGTTCTAACTTGTGCCCACTGTTCATACCAAACTATTCTCGCTCTATATTTATAATTACTCGCTTGCAATTTTTTATCTGCTAAATGTTTGACCGGTCATTGACCACCGAATCTCGTCCCTGACCGACGACCACAAGGCGGGCACGTGACGACATAGATGACGACACGACGTAAGCACTGTATCATTAAAATGTCCATGAGTAATTGGATTTCAGTGGAGTATGCCCGCGGCTTTGGTTTTAGTGATGTACGTTATAAATAGAAAGAAAGAAAAAATCAACTTTATTTGCGAAACAGTTACGAAAAGTTTTTTTTTTTATTATTACAATAGCGAATTGTTAACCATAATCTAATAATTCGCTATTTATTAAAAGATTAATAAATTCAAATATTTTATTTTAATTACACAAATTTCGCAATAACAACAACAAACATAATTATCATAATTGTCATTATTTCTTTTGTAGTTTTTTTTATATCAATCCCTTTTTTTAATAATTTGACTTCATGAAAATTTCCATAAACTTTACATAAAGTTTACCTTGAAAAAATCTACATCAATTTTACTTACAGAAAGTGATATAAACTATGGTTTACCCAGTATTAATAGTTGAAAAATATTATTATTATATGTAAGCTTTTTTAAATCTATATAAATTACTATATTAATAATTTTTGACTATTATTTTTTAGACAAACTTAGATTATAATTAAGATAATTACGAATATGTGTTCTATTGTTTGTAGAATGATCAGCTCCGTCGCCATAATAACAAATTAGCGGCTAATATAAAGAAAATCAAATATGTAAATTAAGCATTTATTATTTTAGCATTACCTAAATTGAGTACCAATTAGTGTTTAAATCTCATATTTGTCTAACTTTTTTGTCTATAAAGTAATAAATAATTCCAGAATGTTGATATTTTAATTATTTATTCTACAATTAAATCGATTTTATGAATAGCTTGTCGGAACTTTGAAGTAAAGTTACTTTATTATTAATTATGCTTATTTTAATTGTTAGCATATACATTGTTATTGTCAACTTATTAATTATACTAAAGTGCATAAATCATTGCTTGTATTAACCAAACATGGTCATACCATGGTCTTGGTATGAGTTATATGTAAAATGGTTTCTAATAATTATTTATTAGTAATATCAATATTACTTTAATCATAATTCATAACCAATTAAGTTGTCAAATTAGCGGCATAAAAAATATTTATAGTTTTTTTTTTTCAATTTCAAAAACTTTTTACTTCATATAACAAGGAATCCGATGTCCCATCACTATTTCCACAAAGATTTGACATCGCTGACTCCCTGTTTATTTAACGAAGTAGGAACGCGAAAAACAATCCTTATTTACTTTTTGCTACAAGCAATTATTTAAAAAAATAACATGCAAAACAACGATTCGTGTAACGCAATGTTGTAGCAGCTTGCAAATTAATGCGATTTAAGAATACTTACATGTGCTTACGAGCATAGATACATACCGTAGATATGCCCGCACCATACTTCAGACGCGCGAACCTGTGTTTGCCTTTTAATCAGCGACTTTCGCTAGACTGCGGCTCGACCCGCCGC
>DWPV01008452.1:0-10008 GCA_018251915.1 Urbanus proteus proteus
GCTGCTTTAATTTACGAAAAATTCATTAGCGCACGCTCCATGTACATGCGCACGCCGTCGCGGAAGAGCGGGATGACATTTATGTTTAAATATGTATTCTTTTTTACCTTTTAAACGCAGGTGAAACCGCAGATCAGCTAGTAAATAAACAAATTAACCTGTGATAATGCATAGGATGTTATTTACTATTCACGAAACATATAGTACCTAATGTATTATTTAAAAAATCGTCATGTGTAAAATGACATTAATGATTAAATATGTATTTTTTTTACTTTTTAAACGTGGATGAAACCACGGGGATCACCTAGTTAATAAATAAATTAACCTGTGATAATTCATAGGATGTTATTTACTATTTACGAAACATAGTAATGTATTATTTTAAAAAATCGTCAAGTGTAAAATGGAATTTTCCCGTAACGGTTTAATTTCCTCTACACAAGAGCACGTCACCGCCTCACTCTCAATCAAGCGCTTCATTGGGGCAACAGGGCAAAGTGGGACAAATTGTTATGTAATCTAAAATCAATTTTTGTGGCGAGGGAAATGGGGTAGTCCTACTTTACCCCGATATACCCCTATTGATAATCTGTCTACGCATCTTTAGTTAGGTAGGATTCTTAGTATTATTTGGAGTTGATTCAAGATATGTAAGGTGCAAAGAAGCAATGCATCTGGAATTCGTCGGTAGTATTCTAATCTTGTCTACGAGTTCTTTTCATAATATTGTGTCATTACAAAAGTAGTAATCTACCTGATGATAAGTGGCCACTGCCACCCATGGACATGTAATTAACCTCAGATAAAACACAGTCCTCCCTGAGGTCACAGATGCGTAGCTACCCTTGAGGTCTAAGTTAGAATGCCTTGGATAAGTCCTTTCATCGTTTCCAATCTTCAAACCAGAATACAGCGGAGCTTAACACTATTGTTATAAGGCAAAAAGTATAGCAGTTTAAACCAAAAAAGATCCTTTATAAAATATACGCAGGTGTGACCAAAACGATCAAAATTCACCTTTCGTCCGTTATAGTAGCCGCAATTTGTATGTAAAAATAATTAAGACGGCCGGACATGAGCCTGTCCCTTCCCTAATCGTCTTAACATGGTCGGCGTTATGCATTATTCAGAATCCACGCAGGTGTGACACCAGTTTGAGCACATCTTGAATAATACATCCATGGTAGGTTAACGGGAATGAATTGAGCAAATCAGAGACTCGTTTTCATATGTATGTGTTGTAGTTTGTATGTTAAAGTAGTTTAGCACTAGGTAATAGCTTGAAGTTAGCATCCTCGGCTACATCTCACTCTACAAGTAAGATCGCAGCCAAACATAAGCCTATTGTGAAATAAAAATAAAAAAAGTTCGAAAACCCCTACGGCGGAACGGTAACCATACTGGTCTGATGTGCACGGGTCCCGGGTTCGATTCCCTGCCAGACAGTCTGAATAATGAATAATTAAGACTTTGCGGACCTGGATGTTTGTGTATTCGTCTTAGTGTATCCATACCACCGATGACACAGGAGATAATCCTACTGTAGGGCTATGTGTGTAGACAGCGTCTTTAAAAATCGTTCTTTCACTGTGGTATTCTCGGGGTTCGAATCCCAGGCAGCATCCTCTAAAATAATAACAGTGTGTAGGAGTGTAAAAAAAATGGGTTAGTGACAATTATATTGATCTATTTATAAAGTGTATTTAACATATTTTATTTAACTTGCTATATATAAAAAGTCGTTTATTGTCGCTAGACTGTTAAAGCTTTTTGAAACAGCTTTTATATAATATTTTTTAAATATTGGACATGGCTTACTTTAGGAAATTTTAATAAATAAGCGATTCCTTTTGTAATTATCCCAAAAAAATTAAAAAGCGAGTAAAGATTTAAGTTATAGCAGATACAAGACGAAAATAGACTTTACTAAATCATTACAACTAATAATTAAAACCTCTTTTGGATCTACCCACATACTAGAAACCCTTACCTTTAGAACTTAATTAAAACCGAAGCCAATGTTCAAATAGAGGCGTAGTTCAAAGTGTTCAAACATTTTACTTGAAAGCCTACGACGCTACGAAAAGCGCTACGCTGGTATATAGGGGCGTAGCACTACGGTTCAAATACACATCTCATATAGGCTACGTTCAAGTTGAAGAGCAACTTTATTTCGGCCTATTCGGAACCTTTTGGGATCTAAAAACTTTTTGGGATAAAATATTTTTGTGTTCCAGGTAGGTAGTATTAAGAGCTAAGGATTAAATTGTAATAAATATTTGGTCCGTAAGGATCGAAAGCCTAAATGCTACGAAAAGCGCTACGCTGGTATATAGGGGCGTAGCACTGCGGTTCAAATACACATCTCATATAGGTTACGTTGAAGCTTAAGAGCAACTTTACGTCGGCCTATTCGGAGCCTTTTGGGATCTAAAAGTTTTTGGGATAAAATATTTTTGCTGTAACACAAAAATATTTTATTCCAAGAACTTTTAGGTAGTATTTAGAGTTAAGGATTAAATTGTAATAAGGATAGACACATATGTAAGGCTATTTGGTTCTTAAGGATCGAAAGCCTACAATGCTACGAAAAGTGCTGCGCGAGTATATGGGAGCCTAGCACTGCGACTCAAATACACATATCATATAAGCGACCTTCAAGTTGAAGAGCAACTTTACATATGCCTATTCGGAACCTTTTGGGATCTAAAAGTTTTTGGGATAAAATATTTTTGTGTTCCAGGTAGTATAAAGAGCTAGGGTTTAAATTGTAGCAAGGATAGACATATAAGGCTATTTGGTCCTTAAGGATCGAAAGCCTACAACGCTACGAAAAGTGCTACGCAAGTATAATGGTGCGTAGTACTGCGGCTCGCCTACACATCTCACATAGGCTACGTTGAAGTTAAAGAGCAACTTTATTTCGGCCTATTGGGAGCCTTTTGGGGTCTAAAAGCTTTTTGGGATTTTTTTTTTGTTTCTCACTTAGTTTTAAGTGCTAAGGTTGGAATTGTAATAATTTAGAGATAAATTACTGTTTCAACTTATTCTTCAAGTAACTCTGAATCTTTTATATGCATTTAAGTATCAAATAAGCCTGTAGTCAGGAGGACCAAAGTCAGCTATGGATATTTGTGTCTACCACAGGTAATATGAAGTCTTTCTTTAGATTGGTTGCCGATGCGTTCCTACCTCTAAAACTAGAATGCCTAAAGTTAGAATGCCTTTGCTACTAGTAAATATGTCTTGTTTTCCACACTCTTGAAACCAGTACACAGCAGTGATCAAAGCTAGTGCAAGCCGTAGTAAGCAGAAAAAATGCGAAATGCGGTAGTGACCCTAGTATGAAACCAGAAATAATATATTTTTTTTTTGGAACCAACTTCCTGATCCTAATATTATTTGTGAATAATTTTAGAAGAAAGTATGAAGTAGTAACTTTCCATCTGATACACTGATCTGGACTACATAAAAAAAAGATATAACTTACCAATAAAGATTTCCCCGTTTATAACCTGTATTCTAAATATTTTAAAAAAGTAGCTTACGTCACGTAAATTCCTTTATCTCCCCGTAACAGTCGTATGACAACCGCTTCATTGTTTTAAGAATTCGTACAAACAGAGCGAGATAAAAAACAAAAACAGTTCATTTTCATGTCCTTATAAAATTATGCAGGTAAAAATAGGCAGCTTATAAAAATATGATAATATGCTTATTATATTAACCCGGGATCCCTGTACATTTTTTAAAATTGATTACTATGAAGGCAATGGAAAATTAGCTATTTGCTTGTAGACACACGATAACCGAAATTGACTTTATTTTTTAACCAGCTGATCACCGCGGTTTTCGGTTCATTTTGAAAAATTTAAGTAGCCTTTGTTACGCCTTAGATTTTCCGCTTTCTTCCAGTGAAAGACCCGTCAAAATTGGTCAAACCGTTTAAAAGATTACCTCAGCCAAACAGACAGACAGACAAAAAATAATACTTGTATTTTTGTTATAGGTATCGTGTATACTTTCATATGCGTATAATTTCATTAAGTAAAAAGTTGTAATTTTAAAATCACAAACAGACACTTCAATTTTATTTATTTGTATAGAAATGCACTCATATAGATTTGGAAAATACTTTCCAACGGGAAAGTCACAAATTAATAATTTAAAGTAACTGTTTACTGGGATTTCAGTTAATCCTAGTAGGTATCAGAATTTCAACGTATCCACTGTTAAAATGCGACATCAATTTGACTTTAACCCACGTGAATTCCAAAAATACATTGTTATATAAAACAAACGTACTTAAATTACAAAGTTTGTCTTGCAAAGTTTTAGGAAATAATCGAATGCGTGAAGTTTTAAACATGTATGATATAACAACGCGTGGGTGATAATTTACTAAACCTTTGACAAAGTTCGTAAGAAAAACAAAATAATATATTATTACTCCGGTGGCGACTTCCCGCAACTCGTCAAGAGTATTCTGAATCACGCTATCGAAGTATTCTCAATACCTTGCATATATACAAGCTCCGGACTGAGACTGTCGGAGCACGGCCGCTCCCTAGGCATGATCACCTAGCCTGGCGGGAGATCTCCCTTTGCTAAAGTCACTAACGTGGCGACCCCGACGTGATTCAGAATACTCGTGGTACCATCTCTTGACGAGTATCGGGAAGTCGCCACACCACCCCCTGCTCGGTCACCACTTTAGCATTCCAGCTCAGTCCTCACCGGTAGCAACGCATTTGTGGTCAACCTCAAGTAGGACCTTGATCTTATCTGGGGTTGCTTACAGATGTCCATGAGCTGCAGTTGCCACTTACCATCAGGTGGACTGACTGTTCGTTTACTACTTTGATCATATAAAAAAGACCAGTCTTACCTGACGTCAATCACAGATGCTCCTCTGCCAGTATATTACCTTCAATCAGCATAATACGTACGTAAAAGGCCGCGACATTATAAAAACGTAATTTACTTTATAAGCAATTTGCATAACGCTGCTTATTCGGGTCGCCGGTAGCATCTTTTATAGGCTTTTTGAATAACTGACGGCCTATTCGGGTATCGGGTTTTCCCAAAACCCAACACTCAATATAATGAAGTTTGTCCGTGTGGCCGCAGGTTGTAGCGGATCAAAATGAATTTTGGCTCCAAATCCGATTTCGTAGAATTTCGTATTTGCTGCAATATCGCAGTGTTTCGTTGTTCCTATTTGACGGTACTAGTCTAATAGTGGATATCGGGATCGATCTGCGTCTAAACTGACATCTGTATCCATTTAGATTGATATTCTGGGTCTGGGTGTTTTTGTATTCGTCTTTGTGTGTGACCATGGCGCCACGACACAGGAGAAAATCCTAGCGTGCCTATATTTGTGTGTTATATGGAATGGAATGCGTGCTCGTTTGCTATTTCTATACTATGAAAATCTACAAGACAAATAGGTATTTGAAGCTAGGTCTCACAGAACTATAAGACTGGTGAAACCTTGGAGACGTACTTATCCGAGGCGTTCCAACTCAGTCCTCACGGCTAGCAACGTATCCATGTTCAACCTTAGGTGGGACTTAATTTTATCAGGAGTTGATTATGGATGTCCACGCGACAGTGGCCACTTATCATCAGGTGGACTACATGCTCATTTGTTACTTCGATCTTTTAAAATGTCACGTTATAATAGGTACGGAACGATACCCAGACAACAAACTAGACTTCTCTTTTCTAAAACAGAAAGTTTTTAATTAAAACGAGTAATAAAAAGTGCAGTGTTGTGACGAAAATATCTCGAAAAAGCAATTTAGCTGGCAGTTTTAATAATGCCAATATTGGACTAGTTTCTATTTTAAACGTGTATAAAATTACAGTATAATGAATAAGAATGAACTAAGTAAAATATAGCTAGAAATAGGATGTATTATGTTTTACTTTCGACAATATACAATACGGCGACATCGCCACATCTTTTCGGCAAATAATTGCAGTGTTAAGCACTGCTGTGTTCTGGTTTGAAGGGTGTGAGGAAGACATACTTATCCGAGGCGTCATGGCGCTCTGGAAATCATCATCATCATCAACCCATTATTGTCCTACTGCTGGGCACGGTTCTCCTTTCAGTGATAGGCCTTAGTCCACCGCGCGGGCCAAGTGCGAATTTGTAGACTTCACACATCTTTGAGAACTTTTTTTTAAGGACTCTCAGATGTGCAGATTTCCTCACGATGTTTTCCTTCACCGGAAAGCCAGTGTACTTAATTTCTAATACGCACATAAATCAGACGTGCGTACCCGGGATTTGAACCTAGGACACCGAAAGGTATTCTTGATCATAGGATCAAGCCCAGATCACACAAGAATAGAAGCTATTTCTATCGAAGAAAAGCAGTGCTCTAGGTGACACATAAGAACTAGAGGTCCAGGTTCAAATCTCGTTTACCTTTTGGTCATATTAGAATGTCATGTTAGAAATCAAAAAAATATTTTTACAGCGAAGGATAACATCGTGAGGAAATTGACGTTCTTGACCGTTCGCCACTACGTCTTTAAGAACGTCTTGGTCTCTCATTTCTTAGAGGTAGTTTAGAGAAATTCCTTCTCTAAATTAGAGAACTAATTTCTCTAACGTGCTAAGAACGTTATAGCATTGTAGTCTGTAAGCTAATACTAAGGGTTTTATTTGATGACCTATTGGGATAATATAATTATTTTTAAAGAAATGTTTATGATAACTCATGATAAAACGGATGAGTACGAAAAAGTTCTCGGGTTCGGTTTCGGGTTGCACGACATTTCATGATTTTTATTACCTTATGATGGTAACAAAATGGTAGTCTACCAATTCGCACTTGGTCAACTCGGTGGACAAGGCCTAATACTATGAGGGGAGACCCGTGCCCAGCAGTGGGACGATAATGGGTTGACGACGATGATGGTAACAAAAAGTAAGCAAAACTTACTGCTTATAACTGCAAAAAACGTTTTTTCCGTATTATTTACAGCTGAGTTCTATCATTATCGGTACAGTCAAAGATCTTTTAAAACAAAGTTTCACAATTTCGAGAATCTAGAATATAGAATTAAAGTTATTGGAGTACCTATTCCACTAGTATTATGTAAAATTTTCACGTTCGAAACTTAATTGTCTAATTAAATTGTATCAACAGTTGTTAATTACGTGCTTTTAATTAAATTCCTTTCAACCTCGAGATGTTCTTTTAGATAGACTTATAAATGTATAGAAATGTCATGTATATTTTGGTTCGTGTTTCAAAAGGTTGTAAAAGAGAGCTGTCGACCGTAAACTCGCAGTTATATAAATTACTGTAGAAAATATTTAAATACCTACGTTCTATGTTTTGTTTTAATTATTTATCTCAAACCTCTCTCAGTTGTGGGAGAAGACCCGTGTCGCGTACTCTGAAGGGTGTGGTAAGGGAGACATACTTATCCGAGGCATTCCATCTCAGTCCTCAAGGGTAGCAACGCATCTGTGGTCAACCTCAGGTAGGACCTTGATCTTATCTGGAGTTGATTACACATGTCCATGGGCGGCAGTTGCCACTTACCATCAGGTGGACTGCATACTCGTTTGCTACTTCAATCATAAAAAAAAAATTAAAAGATTGTGGAGTTTTAGAAAAGGCGATGCTCGCACTTGGGCTCGTTACTTGCTTTATTAAAAATCAAATGGCATTTCTATATCTTGTAAACTCTGTATACTTTTAAAAGATATTTGAGGTGCGCCTCGCTTTATTTTCTGAGGCTTATTATGGACGGGTAATTCCTTAATAAACATTTCATTATAGAATGAACAATTTTACTTTTTTGTTACGATAATACTGTGAAAATTATGTTTCAAACGATATCATGGGGTTTTTTGCTTTTTTGCCTTCGGCCATAAAACGCACTCGCAAAAATGTCGGCTTTGGCCAAAAAAGGAAGAATTTTTGGCCGAAGCCGAAGGTTTCTAGTGACCACCAAAATTGAACAAACTGATACCACTCCGTGATATTGTGACGGAGATGTTAAAAGGCACAGACATGGTCAGTTGGGTCTTGCGTCATCGGTTGTATCGGAAAAGTTGTATTCATAATGTTATAATATTTTGACAAATTGCACCGTCATTTTAATCTGCTCTAGAAGTTGTTTATATAAAATTTACACAAAAGTTTAATTCAAAAGTCTTTAAAATTGTTATATTATTCGTTTTAGCTAATATAAACCTGAATATCTTAGGGTTACCGAACCTTCGGCGTTGGCCGAACGTTGTGGTGATAGCAAAACAATCGGCTTCGGCTTCGGCCAGAATTAGACCTTCGGTCGGACACTAGATGTTATTCATATATTCGTCGTTAAACTAAACTTAACTGGGATTGATAACATATCCGGACGGCAGTGGCAACTTACCATCAAATGAGTTGCTTTGCATAACCATCAAACTGTTCCTTCGACCTTCTATTAACAAAATCGTTTTAAAAATGTTCAATAGCTTTTTTTTAAGTCTTCTATAACCTTCAGCCTTTTTTCAGGGTTTTTGAGTTGGTATTGTATTTATATGACTACCTCTGAAAACTTAAAATTTAAGTTAAGGAAATTTTATTTACACTCGCTCGAAATTAATTAACGGACTCAAACAGAAAACAAACACTGAATTATTTCAAAGTAAAAAGGCACCAAAAATTAACACCAAAATTCACATAACTCTGACACAATTCCTGAATGAGGCAATCAATTCACACGCTCATTTGTTCGTGCGTGTAATCACATTGCACGCAGTAAATCGATTGCTCGCTGACACGATGAGTTGATGAGTTTTGTTTTGTAATGGACAGTTATAATCGTTTATGCCTAAGTAATTGAAATAGTTTTACTACCACCAACGACGATTTCTGCACTAGGCTCATACTAGGATCTTTCCTATGCTGTGAGTGCCATGAACACACGCAGACACGACAAATGCCCACGAGGGGGAAACTTTCAAATGATACTCGACACCTCCGGAACAACGCCGGGTTATGTAGGACTTTTACCACACTAAAACCACCCCGGTGGCCGTCCTCGGAGTTGCGAAGAGGACTCCGCGCTCTCAACAAGGAACGTTCCATCGGACTCAGCACGGGTGAGCGCTACTCTCGCCGCACCATCCAGTGCACGGCGGCATGCGACCACACATACCGCCGTCCTTCCCGGCGCCGCTGGACGGACGGTTAAAGCTCCCATTTTAGAAGCCTGCAACCCCGAAACCCCCTTTTGGTCGCCTTGTACGACAGGCAGGGGATACCGTAGCCTTATTCTAGTCCCGAAACTACAGGGACAAAGCACCCAGGCCTTGAACAGAAATTTAAATAAAAAAATATCTGGCCGGGACTCGAACCCAGAACTTAAGATCCTATATGATATAGCGATACAGTCACAGCAGCAACATGTGGTGTTGGTTTTGAATAATACCACTACCTCTCTTCCCGTAGATACCTATCGTACGGGACAAAATCAAAGATATGGGGAGCAGCATCTCCCTGTGTAACATATACTGCCTACTGCAGTCACCATCCCAAAATCCCCATTAGGGAAGGCATAAGTCCAACAGTAGACCTCATAAAAAGCTGATATAAGTCATAGTTTACCTCAGAGAAGCGTGTATTTAACTAGTTAGCATATAACTTAACATATAATTTAACCAGTTAACATATAATTTAACATAGATTGATGAATATATAACCGCATTAATTTGAAACATTACACGCATAATCAAATTCACTTCATAAAATGTGGCGAACAGAACATCAGGCTAATTAATTTACACGTTTCGTGCACGCAGCGTGTGTATTTGATTAATGGGCTATAGTTGTAGTGAATTGCACGCAATAAATAAATATACCTCAGAACAAAAAAAGAAAGAAAACTCGTAGAACATTGCATTACGTCAAATTCAAATCTCATTTATTCAAAGTTGATTCATATTGAACACTTTTTGAACGTCAAAACTCTACCACCGCCTCG
>DWPV01008453.1:0-10007 GCA_018251915.1 Urbanus proteus proteus
CAAAATTTTGGTGTCGCGCCGCCACTGGCTGTAAGTAATTTAAAAACAAGTCGTGTTTTAAAACAAATGCATAAGATTCAAGCGATTCATTTCATCACCCGCGACTCGCGACTATTAATTCGCTGATAGTACAACAGTACGGTAAGCATCGTAATTGTCGCGGGCGGTGCGTCTGATCCCGCGCGATCCGCGGCGCCTTTTGATTGTTTTTCCAGCGATCGCCGTTTTTGTGGCCCGCCCGAGTAATAGCGCAATCGCTGTTTTTGTGGCCCGCCCGAGTAATAGCGCAATCGCGGCTTATTTGCGAGCTGGTCCAATATCGCAATGATATTTGCTACCTTCTTCCCATGATTAGGCCCTTAGCTATCAATTATAATTGGAGATTATGTTACTTTACAAACCATATAAGATCCTAGTATTTAAGGATCTGGGTTTCCAGTAAGGAAAGTTTCGACACTAGGTACTTCTACTCCTATTTCTGTCTTAAAACAGAAGTGTTAAAGTGTGTTCTATATACTAATTTGAACGTACTGTAGGTAAAAGTCAAATCTTAGCATGACCTTCAAACCTTCACATGCCATACTGAAGTAAGAGCATAAGAGTCTTAAGGTCAAGTATAGATTAACATGGGCAGTAGCAAACGAGTATGCAATACACCTGACGTTAAATGGCTTCTGCCGCCCATGGACATATTTAATCAACCCCCGATAAGATCAATCCTACCTAAGGTTCATCAGCGTTTACCGCTGAAAACTGAGCTGTAACGCTTCGGATAAGTATGTCTCCCTTGTCACACCTTTCTGACCAGAACACAGCAGTGCTTAACACTGCTGCTATAAGGCAGAAATAGGTGTGATGGTGGTGCTGCCGGAGTCAAACTACATGGAGTTCCATCTTTAGCACTTAACTCCAGGTTAGCTAAAATAATATATTTTATATGGGAACATGGGATTATATCTGCCGACAAGTTCTATCGAGAAATATTTTTTTCTTTCCCTTTCCTTTTACAATTCCTACACTAGCCACTCTCTTTCCTACCAAATACTTGAAAATATCTTAACTTGTTTCTTTTTTCATATGTTCGTGTTATTGTAAACTCGTCGTGTTTGAGGATGGCGCCTGGCGGAACGGAAGACGAATATTGTTTTAAAATCGATCCGTAACCCGACCTCGGTGTTTGCTTAGTTTTAAACGTCACTGGGGCCCTACTAACTTTGGGTAGGGTTGCCAAAATGTGTGGGACGTTTATTTTATTTTGAATGAGAGCTTTACTTTAATGTTGTATTTTTTGTTGTTGGTTACATACTTATTCGTAATGTATCTTTGGTTGTTTAAAATAAACGTAGGTACCTACAGTTGGTTTTAATACATTATTTAAACTGCTTAGTGGAAGAAATAAATTAGAAATTAATACGAACATTACGGACATATTATCAACCTACTTAAGTGAGGTTTTGTATCTTTTCAATTCTTAATCTTTTTAATATGCCAATTAAAAAACACCTATCTGATATCATGTGTTTCAGTATTAGAAGCATGTCTATAAAAACTTAAACAATACTGAAAGTGTTTGAAGCCCTCAATAAAATGTTCTGTTAACACCGGCCAAATATTATTTTACAAAGAAGAAACTAAATTAACTTAATCAAAACCCATTATAATGACAGCCCTATATAAAAGAGTGTAGAAATGCGACACGCATCGAGAAGTGGTTGTTTAAAACATCTCGCGGACACGCAAACACAGACAGCGGACACACGAACACACAAAGTTGCAGACACATGACGGACACGCGAGCACGCCTCGTGCTTCCCACGACACTGACACAAGCAATTATCTGTGGTTTGTTTTAGGACTCCTAGTTCTTGATGCGTTTAAAATGGGGCTCTTGTCTAAAATAGTTATTATTGTTCTTAGTGGCAGAAATAAATAAGCTATTAATATGGATATATGAAACCATCATCCTACTTAAGTAAGAGTTTCTTTTCAATTCTTGATCTTTTTCATGCACATGCGATTAAAAACACCTATCTGATATCATTTGTTTTAGAATGGGAAACATGTCTATAACAGATAAATATTCTTCTCGTAGATTTGGCAATCAATTTTTAGAATATGGAAAGATATCTTAAAATTTAAACAATAATGAAAGTGTTTGAAATCCCAAAAATCTTCTAACACCGATTAAATTTTATTTTACAAAGAAAAAATCTAAATTAACTTAAACAAAACCCATTGTAATGACAGCCCTGTAGAACATGTGTAGAAATGCGACACGTATCGAGAAGTGGTTGTTTAAAACATCTCGCGGACACGCAAACACAGACAACGGACACACGAACACACAAAGTCGCGGACACATGACGGACACGCGAACACGCCCCGCGCTTCCCACGACACTGACACAAACAATTATCTGTGGTTTGTTTTAAGACCCCTAGTTCTTGATGCGTTTAAAATGGAGCTCTTATTTAAAATTTGAACACTGTCTAAGGCAAATCATAAGAGTATATTTGCAGACTTACTTATTTTCTCATTATTCATGGATACTTGTAAAACGTTTAAAGGTGGTAGAGCTCCATGTAGTTCGACTCCGGCAGCACCACCACCACACCTATCTCTGTCTTATAACAGCAGTGTAACGATGCTGTGTTTTGGTTTGGTTTGACGGGTGTGGTTAGGGGGACATACTTATCCGAGGCGTTCCAACTTAGTCCTCAGGGGTAGCAACGCATCTGTAGTCGCTGCGGTCGACTGTGATCTTATCTGGGGTTGATTACACATGTCCATGGGCGGCAGTCGCCACTTACTATCAGGTGGACTGCATGCTCGTTTGCTACTTCCTTCACGTCAAAAAACTTGTGAAACACATAATTAGGGTTGGAAGCGTTTCGAATTTGGCAACAAACACATTGCTAAACATAAGGACTAAAGTGGAACACCTCGCTTAAATATACTACACTTTTTAAACCAGAATGTAGCAAAGCCAATTTCTGATATTGTATTATTAGGTAAGTGTAACTTAAAGTCACGCAGATTAAATATAACCAAAGATAAACTCACCTCCATTTTACGATTAGACAAAAAGTATAAACCTCCATCCAAAATGACTCTACGTTATGCACTTAGTAAATACTAACATGTTACACAGCTAATAATATGTGTAAGATATTAAAATAACGTTAACAGCTCACATAAACAACAAAACACTTGACCATAATCACCTGTTAGAGCTAATTTAGCATATTTTCTAATTAATGCACGAATAACTTATATTGTCGTGCAGAACAATAACTGGTAATGTTATCATATGTGTTCGAGTGTGAAACCAACGGTCGCACCCATGAAAGAAAGAGACAATAGGAAGTGGAATAGGAGCCGATTAGTAGGCATGGATGCCAATCAAACACATAGAAATCATTACCTTAACGTATTCTTGCCACTAAGAAACCAGCATTTCATTGGTTATCTGTTGTCAGCAATTAGCCAGGCATCTTTACGAAGATTCACAAAAAAATAACTACACGCAAAACAAAAACGTGTCTAAATGACAAGCATTGACGTTAAGTGTGCTAAGTTGATCATACTGGTCGCCTTAATTCACCTACGTGCCACTTCCTGCTGTCCCTTTCTTTCATGGTTGCACCCTCCGGAGCCCATTAGCGAACAATTTATAATCAAATACCAGCAATAAATAGAACTCTTTGTAAAACAATAGACGTACGGAAAGCCGGTGTATGATATAAGTGTCAAAGATTAGCGAAAGAACAGACGCGATGGTTTTTCTGTTTAGTACCTAAACGACTGAATGAAAGTTATGGACATTATAGAAACTACATTTATAGACCTACTTTTACGTGCCTACTTTTTTGTGCATTATCTCTACACTGACTTTAGTCTTAATTTTTCGTAGACAAATGTACATAATTAAATTGATAATTATTATTAAACTTATATCCTTCTTGTTGATTCATTAATTTCATTATGTTACTGAAATCTTGGCTTCATAAATAATATAGTAGGTACATAATTATGTTTATCCCTATGTGTGAAATTTCAAAAAATACTTTCCTAATGGCTACCTACATACTAAAATGAACCTATTGTCAAATTTTCATGATTCTAACTTTACCTAATAGTTTAAGCTCTGCGATGATTAACCAAAAGTGCACTTTCATGTACCCTTAATGACATTCCATATCACCGTAAGTGTAATATTGCTTAATTATCACAATAAATAGATAAAATACAAGTAATAGTAACATCGTCGACTTGTCACCACTTTAAATTTACAACTTATCTGTGACGTGTACACATTGTAGTGGAATAAACGGTGTAGCGTATGAATAAATGATCTGAACTCCTTATAGGGCCGCATTAAAAGTAATGAGGGTTGCACTTTTCAAGCATTCGCCCATTAACCGGTAATGCTGGATAATTTATATTATCAGGTGGTCCTAGCGATACGGCCCGATTGTGGACGGAACGGTTTGATCGCAATTTTTATACCACACACAGATAAATGGATTTTTTAATTAAATGTAAATAAGCATGTAGGCCACCTGATGGTAAGTGGCCTCCGTGATCCAACTCCAAAATAAAAGTCTTACTTGAGGTTGATCACAGGTGCGTTGCTATCCCTGAGGACTAGTGTGAACGTCTTCCTTATCCCACTCCCTTTAAATCGGTACAAACGACCGCTTAACTACTGTTATTAGAAAGAAATAAATGTCACGATTTGTAGAACTTTTTAACCTGTTAGCTATCTAATTTCATGCCTGCGAGCTATAGTCAGAATAAATCACTTTGTTAACTATCGCTATGCTAATATTATACACAATAAAATACGGTATAACTTTTAAACAACGTTTTTTATCGATACCCATTACTACTGACGTTAACCCACTCGCAACTGTAACGGCCAACTTGGCTTTTACCAAAAAAAGCCATCAGTCCCACCCATCATCAAGACGCCCACAAGACATTCGGTTGGCAAAAAACGTTAATACATGTTTAATTAAAAGGAAGCTCGTGAAATGAAGTCATCTCCGATAATTACGCGTTTGGACGGCGGGGTTGGGTAATGAGTCAGTTACAGTAAATGAGTTAGGGTGCTGCTACAGACACCGCGAGAAGCGATGAGCGATAGATTTTTATGAGAATAGATGAGTGCACTATAATAAGGAGTGAAAACGAAATAGTAAAAAAAAGATTAGCAACGCAACTTTGATCGATTTTTAGCAGCAGAACCCAGTTACTGTAGGTAGGTATAAATAGTAATATAGGTAGGTACTCTAAATTATACTGGAGTTCTAGGGTTGATCACGGTTACTTAACATTTCTTTTATAGGGCAGAAATAATCACATGACATTTGCGACAGTGTAGTTGAATCACAAACGGCTCTACTTTTTTATAATGACGCTTGAATTATCCTTCCTACTACTAGGTATGTTACCTAGTTCAGTTCTACATTTTTTTGTGAACAAAGACACCAACACTAAAGCACGAAATAAAAATTCATAATTTAAATACCTGCCTGGCCCGACATCAAACCCAAAATCCTCTATAGGTATATTAAACCTTTATTTTATGCGCTATATCACTTTTGTCGTTTATCGCATATCTTTTGTGAAGCACCAATGTGACAAGTGTTGGGATTGGTAAATTAAAAGATGGCGCACGAGACAAGCGAAATAATGTCGAGCACCTGTCAAGAGGAGGAAATGCGACTGCATTCGCTGAGAAAAAATACAAGATTGTTATATTTGCAGCTCTGCTTGTCGTATTCAAATATATTAAAATGTTTACCAGTTGATAAAAACGAACAACATTAGTTATATTTAATTTTTTAAACCCTGGCACAAATGTTTGACAAGTGTAGATACCTATTAGTGTTGTAACAAATTCAAATTCCCATTCGCGTATATTCGCATATTTTGACATTCACATTCGATAGAAATTATAAGAATGTTTTGCAAATATCTTTTACAAACAAAGAGGAACTTTGTAACTTTTCTAGTTAGTCTAAAGAATGTTTTAATGTTTTCTATGTTCCAATAGCAATCTTCACATAAATCCTTAAGTTCTAGTTGACCAACACTAGTACCTACATATATTACGTGTGCATCCATGGAACAGAAGGTCTCAAACGAAGTAGCACAGATAAGTAATAATACTACCATCACAGGTTACTACTGGTGGATTGACTCGTCTAACATAGGTACTTACTACTAAGTCAAAAAGACATCCTCCTCATCAAAGACTTTTATGTTAGCTATCAAATTCTTTCAAAGCATACCTTCAGCCGGTCAAGCCCTCTTCCCCCAAACAAAAATCCTAGATCCATCAGTGCAGAACCATGCCCAACTGTGGGACTAAAATACTTTGACGATGATACATATAAATTAGTCTATTACTCCTAACATCGCTTTAATATAAAGTCTATAAAGAATAACCAGACGATGGATAATGGTTTGATAATTTTATTTTAATCACTAATACGAAAGGTCATTAATGGAGATAAGTTCTTAGATTATATCTTAACTGTCTGCTAATTATAGCAAACGAATTCGCTAATCCATCACGCGAATATTTGACATAAATTAACTTTCTATGAACGCTACGAACTAATACCGCCATCTAGTATTAAATCATCGCAACTTATTCTTATAAGTTTTGTACTTTCGGAAGTAACCTAATGTAAGTTGTGTACATTAAAAAAAATGAAATATGTACTAATAAATACTTATTTATTTTATTTCATAAATATCTACTGGAGAGTAAGTCCAAATTGACCATTTTTCAGTAACAATATTTTTGTGTCAACTAATTCCAAAACTGACCTACTATACTGGCTACTATTTGAAAAATAATTCTCTAGGTATAATTTCATTTCACTACATGTTAAGTAAACGCGGGCTGTGGGTTAAACCTTTAACCGTTTGCAATATAATACGGTATTATTCCACGGGTGGTCACTTAACAAAAATTAATAAACTAAAGAGTCGGTAATAAATTTCTTACAAGCCAATAACAAGACAATTAATGTCAGTTTGAGAACACAGCAATAGTATGTAACATATCTAGCGTAGTATACGTTACAACGTGAAATGTTGAACCTGGCCGACCGTAAACGAAACCACACGTAAAAACTAGTCGCATATTATTGTATGTCATTCACGCTATTGAACCGTCATAAAAACATGGCGCCAGAGGCAATATGAATTTTAAATTCAGAAAGCACAGATAGCATTGTAATGTAATACGTAGACTTTAGGTTTTTGCGAAAAAACGCAAAGTTTTTATAGCACAATAGAGGAAGCGTATCTGAGTGTTTGTTTAGGCAGTGATGGTGACTTGCCGTTTGGGTTTTGTCGGACCAGTCCCACTTTAGAACGACAACTTGTTACGTCAAACTTTTTCGTCGAATGGTCGCATTAATGGGTACTTAAAGATACCTTGTCAATAACATTCATACTAACTTTTGCCCGCGGATTTGTACGCGTAAAATTATTTATAACCATCCTTTTGAATAACTCTATCTTAAAAAACGCATCAAAATCAGTTGCATAGTTTTAAATATGTAAGCATACATACACAGACAGCAAAAAGCAACTTTATTATACTATGCAGTGAAGAAACGATAAATCTGTAATTTCTTTCCAAATCTAGGATAATTAGCTTAGTTTGCTCAGTTGAGCACTGTTCTTTATATAACCAATTATATTCGCTCTACATAGAATCTATTTGTTTAATATTTCCTGAATTTGGCCTTCTATTCTTGCCTAATTTCGACAGCCTCGTCTATCTAAATAATACTTAGGCAACACTTCTTTTAAATGTTCGACTAGTCGTTTCTAATCTCTTGTCCTAGTAAAATCCTCGTATGTGGGAACCCTACATCAAGTTGGTTGGTATAATGGGGAATAATATTTAGTCGCCATCGCAAATATTGTAGGTAAACGACGTGTTTTCACAGTAAACACCGCTCACAATAGTAACTGTATTCTGTGTTGCTTTAAAGATTATTAGCTGGAACTTTTACCCTTCCAAGTGTTTTGATGCCAGTATGTCGGGACTTTGACGTTTGAGAACGTTTTAGAAACCATTTAGTGAATATAGATAAATATCATTTAACGTCTTAATAAATGTGTCTGTTAAGTAAAGGGTTGACGGTTATTTCCATCAATATCTTCGACAGATTTGGACAGACAATTGTAACATTGAACATAGAGCCTCTGGTTAATTCATGAAAATGATACAAATTGTAACGTTACCCAGAATGGAGTTAAACAAATTTGATATTTATCTACATAATTTATATCTTGATTTTTACTATAATATATCAAATTATTTATGTGGATTTGTGGCTAAACAATGAATAGTTTTTGAAGAAACAACGGATTTTTACGTATTCTTAAATATTTGTTGACGACCCCCGTGCGGGACTGTCACCATACCGTGTCCCGATTTCGATCCCGGCCAGACAGATATGTAAATGATGAATTTAGATTTCTGTTTTGTTTCTGGGTGTTTGTGTATTTGTATATCTGTGTACATGGCACCAACGACACAGGAAAATTGTGAGGTTATGCGTGTAGAAAAGTGTCTTTGTTGTCAAAGACATCACAGCCTACGTTCTAGCAAATTAAAATTGCAGTATAATATACATATTTCCTAACGTTTCATTTATGTACCTATCGCTTGTTAAATAAAACCAAATTTGAATAGGAGCTTTAATGAATAGCATTATTAGTACCGTCTACCTACGTACTTGATAATGTTGGATCAATTTATTTTTTATAAGCGCTAGTGCAATGTACACGCCCATACTTGGTATTCATTAATTAACATTATTCTAATGTATAACACAACAATGAGCCATTCTTCCACCCCTAGACATCGGAACAATTGATTTTAATATTGAATACATTTTATATTACCTACGCATAACAATTATGTAATTGTTATTTAGGATCGTTTATGAATAATGTGCAGCTAAGGAAATAAAGGTGTGGAAGGTAATTATGTTATTGTTATTTAGGTATATACAAACATTTATGAAATAATGTGTGGAAGATAAGTTTCACTTTTTCATCCCGTTTCATCTCAGTTCTAGTGGATAAAGTAGCAACTAGCAACATAGGTTTGATCATTATCAGAGACTACATGTTAGTGACGACAAACAGTATTTCGATATATCAGATAGGTCTCTTGATATGTTTAAAAAGGAGTAGAAACCTTTGTGGCTCTTTGTACCTTTTAACAGTAGAGTAGTGATGTTGTGTTGGTTCTAAGGGTGTTGGCATGCTTCACTTTTTGAGACGTTCCCTCTTAGTCCACTTCTTAGCAACAGATTTGTCATCAACATAAGTGTGTCAGCAATCCACAGAACAGAAATGTTGCTGCTCTGTGAGGCAATTTACATAATTTTGGTAGCAAAGCTTTATAATAAGTAGAGGTAAAGATAGTTATATAGGAAATTAATTAAAGTATTCCATGTAGAAATGCGCCTAAAATTTACCTTAGGTTGGGCTCTTATCT
This sequence comes from Urbanus proteus proteus, assembly GCA_018251915.1. Taxonomy (NCBI): domain Eukaryota; kingdom Metazoa; phylum Arthropoda; class Insecta; order Lepidoptera; family Hesperiidae; genus Urbanus; species Urbanus proteus. The sequence goes on from DWPV01008453.1 coordinate 9,545, forward strand.
AAAGTTGACCACAGATGGACCAAGGACAGCAGTGACAACTAACAACAAGCAACAGTAGGTAACTGCAAGTTTATTTACTTCCTTCATATTATATGATGTCTCAATAGCAGCTTCATGTACATGTAAAACAGTGCAGTAATGCATTCGTCCAACATAACGAGGTAAGAATAAAGCAGTGTTACGTTACTGCAGATGGATAGACGGATGCGCTGGCGCCGGCGCTCACAGATGCCGCTCGTCACTCCTGAAATGTGGCTGTGGGGCATGACATAAGAGGGAGCGGCAGCGATTGTATACATTTAAGTAAATAGAGTTGTATATTGCTTGATTAAGCTTATTAAATAATTAACTAAAATACTCATTTATCAAACAATTTCCTAGAATTAGGTATTTGCATGAAAATGATTTTTCAAATAAAGTTCAGTTAATAAATTCTTCGATACACATAAAATACCTACGTAAG
>DWPV01008454.1:0-10007 GCA_018251915.1 Urbanus proteus proteus
TAATTGCATTTTCGTTATAGGTATCGTGTATACTTTCATATGCATTTAGTAAAAAAATGTTATTTTGAAATCACAAACAGACTCTTCAATTTTATTTATTTGTTATAGATGTAGATTATATAGTAGTAACAAACATGCAGTACACCTGATAGTATGTGGCTACTGCCACCGCTTACATCTATAATTAACCCCAGAGTCGGAGTCCTGCATGAGGTCAACCATACAGGCAATTCTACCCTTGGATTCAGTCGGATTTCTCAATCTCCCTTACGACTTCTCTTCAAGTCTTCCGGTTAGCTATGATCTCCAGCAACGCTAAACACTGGCTGTCATGATAAATTCCAGCAAATTGCAACTTTCTACGTTATAGCTGGTTATATGTAGTTACGTAGGTACTGGCGAAGCGTCGTCGGCAACGCATTGCATTTAACTATAAGACACTGTGCTCCAGTTTAAAGAATTTAACATTTGAAAGATCGCAAAATGACTGCTTAATCTGATGATATTGTGTTGAAAAATCACAGCACCGTTAACTGTACCCACACAAGAGTAGGACACAATACATCTCGTGAAAAAGAAACTTCATACAAATATGGATCTAATGTATCAGTCTCAAGAATGAAAATATCGCGTACGCTGACGCCGACGTCTAAATGTCCGAGTCCCCTTGCGTCATTGAGGAAAGAGATAACAATAACAGTTGGCATTGAGTTCCCTGCGAATTACTAGGAGTGAGGAATGAGTTTCCTTAGGACAGTATCCTCCGTTATCATACGACAGTAAAAATTACAATGATAATAAGCAGGTAAACAAATTGACACTCAACAACACTATAGTTAAAATCGGAGAAACTTTTGTGGCCAGATGCTATGTGGTCCTTAGGAACAGCGACGAATATTTAGCTGAACTACAGTAGGAATATATCATATTATGAGTTTATTACTGATATCTACGTGACAATCATTTAGATTGCTCTTGATAGTTTGATTTCAAAAACGTGTGTGGTTGGGATTTCGTATAATAAGATGTACGAATAATCGTTGGCCCAGGTTAAAAAAACCACAAGGAACTATTATTTGAGGATACCGAATATTTATTAAGCTTTAAATTCTTCAAAGCTTTGTGCACGGTAGTGCACAAAGCCAAGTTTCATAATGATTATTTTAAAAAGTGTGTTAAAAAAACGACGAACACCTATTGATTGGATAATGTGAGTAGCAGACATTTACTTTTTTCATACTATATTGTTATGTCGTAGGAAAAACTTTCTATATTATCATGTACATTGTTATGTATTAACGATGTAACATTTAACTTTAATATAAGAATACATAAACACGATTTCACAATCAATGAATCAATTAATCAACGTGTTATTTATCGAAAATAATGCCACCACATTACTGTACAAGTTTTATCAGTAGTTTCGCTAGTTACGCAACTCCAAATAAATTACTTAGAAAAGAAATACCTGCAAGTGATGAAGGAGATCTGTAGATGTTGAAACATTTTCGTCATCAGAAGAAACCCTCTCCAATTTAATTGGTAGAAGCTCCGACGTGATTTGCTGTAAGGAGTTTTTACGTTAAAATTATCCACTTAACGATTATTGTCTAATTACACAACAATTAGCTTCGTAATGGGCCACCAGTCACGATTAATGACTAGGTATCTATCTACCATTGTTAGTATTGTTACGTGGGTATTTACAAATTGAAGGAATTTGTTAAAGAAACGTGTTAATAACTTGTAACAATTTTAGCTGAAACGCGATTAATAAATTGGTAAGTATTTTGTTTAAAATCATGAAGTAAAAAATGATTATAGGGAAATAGGTAATTATGTTTTTCATTATAACTTAAGTAGGTATAAATTTTAAATTTTAGTTACTTTTTCATTATACCTAGGTCGTAGAAATAAATATGTATGTATAAGTAGAAGTTTGAAATGTTTGTGGAGTAGAGGTACATTAAAAAATAATATTAGCCTATTTCACTGAACAATTGTTTATTGTTGTCGATTACGCGTTGCCGCGTAAATGTATGTGTAGTATTAACTTAAAGTCGACATACCTGGTTAAAGGCCGGATGGTACTGCGTGTCTTCGTCATCCGAGGGCGGCTCGCATTTCACCAACATTGGTTCGTTCCCGGGCATATCCTGAAATAGAGATTATATTTCAGTGACCAAATAATATTAACTTAGTTACTATTATTTAATGGAAGTTGATGTTGTATATATTTTTAATGACTAGAAGGTACTTTTTTTAGATAAGTCCTAAAATTCTATTCCTCAATAAGATTTAAAAAGAATAGCAGCATTGCGAATTTACTTAAACAATCGTCTTCAAAAGCCCAAACAATACAAAGCCTCATTTTTCCTGCAAATGTCGCGAATCGAACGCCCGCCGTATTATAAGTAGGTAGGTTTACATAGGCAATTAGACAAAAGGAAGCGAGCTTTATTGAATTTTTCTCGATTGGTGCACAAATGAAGAGTGCAAAGTCGATTCCCGTCTCTTTCTGACGCCCGCAAGCCGGGGCCCAAAGCGTCTCGCGTGGATTTTTATTTTTATTTTCCACCACATAACAGCGAGGCAACGTGTTCGGAACATGGGCTTTAACCGTAACTTCGCGCAAGTATAACTTTCCGCGGATGTACTTCAAAACTTTAACGTTACTATAAAACATTCGTAGTAGACCAATCTCAGACCTAACGGTCGGCGTTTAAGGCACAGATTCGCATGCCGCCTCCGTCACCTGTCGGACGGACGAGAGGAGACGAGTAGTGAATGTAAAGTTGCGCGGTTAACCCTCTCGCGGTGCTCCTCATGCCGCTCTATTCGAGGAACGACGGACGTGCGGTACGGCTGCGCGGGCCCGGCTCGCCGCCAGATACGAAAACGACAAACGTTCACTTTCAACGTCTTCGCGGGCGAAGGACGGTACGAAGCGGAGGCGATAAACGTGAGGGAAACGAAATCGCCGAAGACGAGGGCGCCAAATCAGTCAACTCACCTAGTCGGTCAGCGGAGGCCGCCGCAAGCGCCCGCCGCCTCTCGCATGCACTCCTCGGCCGCGGGACCACTCCGCCGCTGCACGGTGACCTTCGAGAGACGATGAGATGTCGCAAATGAAAGTGAATTCGGCACACACCCGGCCGAGTCTGCGTCGCTGCGTGGCGCATGTTTAGGAGGTGCAGGGCGGGCGCGTGCTGATTTTTTTTCCGCGCCGAAGAAATAAAAACAAACGCCTTTTTGCCGGGAACCGGCCGAGCGGCGCGCCGTCCTCTGAACTCCTCTGCCCCCTCGCGACCGGCTCTCGGACGGAAAATAAACGACTAAAAGTTTTACTACGAAACGCTAGCTCCGAAAGAGTAGGTCGGTAACGAAGTTGAATGTTTCGGAAGTGGCCTACGACACGGGATGATACAAAAATAGCGGGCATCTCGGTCGGGTGGCGGGTAGATGCAATATAGGAGGAGTAGGTATGGATGGGGGCTGCGGAGGCGGAGGGTGGCTCGGCGCCCGACCAGTCGGCGCCCCGCGCGGCGCCTTCTCTCTCCGCTCCGATTGATTTTTATTACAAGAATTTCACTTGTGTTTTTTTTGTTTCCCGCACACCGAGGGCCCGGCGACTCACACAGATGAGATTCATATAATTCGTTTGTACGAACTCACTAATGCTATTGATTTTTATAACGAAGCGACAGTACTTCCGAAAGAACAGCCGAGGTTTTGTGACTTTGCGTCCTCGCATTATATGTACATTATGTTTTACGTAGCTTTTTATGCTTTTCGCATTTGATATAGACAGGCCTACATTTGAATGTTGTTGTGGAGTCAAACTTCAAAGCACCTATCTACAAAGTATGAACTTTTAACTACATAGATAAGTACTTAATTCCGCATATTGTAGGTACTGGCAATTATTTGGGTGGTAATAAATTGGAAACAAGTGGAAATAAAATAATTAGGTGTCAGTTTCAGAAATTATTTAACTATAAAAATCCTATTGAATTCAAGAGGTAATTTATTTGGTAAATTCCATATTTTTGTGTTTTCATTGTACATAATAAGAATATGAATATAACATTTTAGCTGCCTTACAAGGACCACAAGTTGTGACCACAAAGCTGGTCCGATACATAGAAGGTTCCAGGTTCAAACTTCAATAAGGCAGACGTCCACGTAAAAGATGAATATAAAATTGTAATTTAAGTACTCGTGGGTAGGTATTTGTACAGCGCGAAGGTAAACGTAGAAGAAAATAATAATAAACACAAGCCGCCTCTTACGAGTATGCTTACGATTTTATAATTAACCAATTAGCTGATGTCTCGTTTTACCCGCGTTAAAGAAGTAAAAACGCATACATATTTTAACATAAGTGATACCCGGCTGTCCCGCGACGACGCCCGCATGCACGCGTTAATGCATTTTTCAAAAATTTAAGTTATGTTACGCCTTACACCTTCAGCTACCTTCCAGTGAAAGTCGCGTCAAAATCGGCCCAGCTGTTTTGAAGATTACCTCAGCCAAACAGAAACCCAAAAAATACAAATGCATTATTATACGCATCGTATCGTAATGTAATAAGTCAATGTAACGTCTATAATTTCACATGAATTGAGTAAAAAATGTTATTTTGAAATCATAAACAGACACTTCAATATTATTTATTTGTATAGATTAAAAAAAAATTGGAAACGCATAACAATATGAACTAAAATACAGTAGTACTCCAGTGTAAGTACACACTATACCTACCATGAAGTACCTACCATGTTAAAAATATAGAAGCAATCCACACTATCCGTTGTTTCTAACAGAATGATAACCGACGTAGGATTTAAATACGACGCGTTGCGTTATTACTATAATTTGTAAAGAAAAACTTAAAATTTATGCATAACTATATAATTTTGGATATATGGATTATAATAGGATTTTAGTTCGAGGGCTTAATGACGTGAAAGTATGTACATTTAAAAAAAATGATGAAAAAAAGCACGTTCGGTATGTAGGATGCTAATTTTAAATTTAGGAATCTTGGGTTCCGCTGAATCCCCTAGCGGAATAAATACGAGTATTTATAAAATATCCTTCCGACAATGACACAACAATAAAAATACATTTTAAGAAGGTAGGTACATAGTCTACGTGCAAATTGATGAACAAAATAGTTACTCATGATTATTTTTTCTATATTAAAAATAATTTAAAATTACCAGTACATAATAAATTGGAAATATATCAGTCGAAGGTGAAAACGGGCAAAATTTATTGCACCTTTGAAATATGACTAAAACTGATTTAATCAAACAAAATTTATGTTTTTTAGTACGATAGTGTTTAAATACTTTGATTATATACTCAAAGCTTGAAGAAATGTATCGATTCGAAGAACAGCTTGTCAGTATTGTTAGTTGACTAATACAATCGGTAAATTAAATGACATTGTCAAATTAATATGCTGACTTGAATTGTTAAATTTGTTAATTAGCTTAACACAAGCCATTCATTACTGCAGAAGTTAACTTTGTACCTCAGAACGTAGTTTCTATTCGCACACATAGATGGCGCTCTATGTATGATAGTAAAATTAATTTCGTCATAAAACTTAAAATATTGATAAAAATAAATATATTTGAAATAAAGTTTCATAAATAATATTATTAGAATATTTCAAACATATTAATTTTCATTAATAAATTTACAAATACAAAACAATCACGAGATGTTTAGTAGAAAATTAGGTCAAGGATAAATTGTTTGAAATACGTTAGAAATCGTGTATGAGTCGTGAAATTGGTATTTTTACACTTTAATTAGTTGGGTTGTTGTCATTAATATTTATTTACGTGGAAATAATACGTATAAATGCTATCAATTTACATATTATCCTAATTTTCAAGCTTTCCCATTTTTTACATGCGGCAACATTAACGAGCTTATTTTGGGTCACTCGTCGCTCGCTTCCAACTTGTACTTCGTTTGGATTTTTGTAGAGGTGCCTTTCGCTTCGCTAAACTTGCAACATAGCATAGTTTAGTATTTTCATTCTATCAAGAAAGCTGGCGGGTGTGCAAAGCAAATGTGTTAAATTAATCAAACGACTATAATCTAAATTACTTCCAATCTAAAGATCAGTGTTGAATCTTGTTGTAATTGTTAATGAAATAGTCAAGGTAAGTGTTTTAGTTTAGACGTTTCGTTATATCAGTACAATACGTCGAGTGCTTACTTTCTGCTGTGACTTTTCATCTTGAAAATTTCCACTCGTGAACTTTCAAAGTAAAGTTTCTCAAAAGTTTCTTTGTTGACTTTAAACTTTTCGAAAGTTAACCGTGTCGTGTGCCAACGCTGAACTTGAAACAGCTATGTGTGTCATGAAAACTTTGCACAGAAAATAGTAAAACTTAGGATTTTCGTCGCCATTTTATTTTTTGTCGCGCTGGAAAAGCGGCCATTTTCTTTGTGCCGCGTCGCTTATGACGACTCGTATGTGGTCCATAAAGTTAATTTAGTCAAGTTGAGGCGTGATCTCATCATACGAAGTGTTTCGGTGAGATAATTTGGCGAGTGAAGTGATACACGGGCTCGATGTAATGTTTATGTGGTTCGAGTGAAGTTTTCATGATGGCCTAATTATGCGTGGTGTTTAGACATAGTGGGTGTTTATCAGTATTTGGTGTTCAACGTAGGGCTGCGGGCGCGGCGAGTGGCTAAACGGCATCATGGACGACGACCAGCAGTTCTGTCTGCGGTGGAACAACCACCAATCGACGCTGGTGTCCGTCTTCGATACTCTGTTGGAAAAAGGAATTCACGTGGACTGCACCTTGGCGGCCGAGGGGCAGACGCTGAAGGCACACAAAGTGGTCCTGTCCGCGTGCAGTCCCTATTTCGAGGTGGGTATCGCGTTAGCGAGACCGCGTTATCTAGGTCAATTGCTATCGTGTTTAAGTTACTTGCAAGGCAGCACAGTTTTGCTCTAATAAACATTCCAGTTGTTACGTTCTAGCTTTCATACGTTAGCAATTAGTTCAGATTAATGAATAGATGAGTTGGCAACAGAAAGTTGTTGCTACTACTTTTCCAAATGTTTGCAACACTCACTAAATGTTGTGATTAATTCAAATGACATTCTATCTAGTTTCGAATGTTAAAATGATGAGTTTAATTGATTGACACGATTTCTTGTCACCATGTTACATAGTTAATTTCAGACTTTGTTATGTCACAGTCCCTTGTGAAAGTAATCTAGATAAAAATCGACAATACATAACCACATTCACATTTCTAACATATTTGAAACATTCTAGAACACCTATTTTAAGTAAGCATGCTTGATGTACAATGTAGTACATAATTACAATGTGCCATGTTATTGTTTCAGAGTGTATTGTCACAACAGTATGACAAACATCCAATAATAATTTTGAAAGATGTGAAGTATGCAGAGTTGAGAGCTATGATGGACTATATGTATAGAGGGGAGGTGAACATATCACAGGACCAACTGGCAGCATTGTTAAAGGCTGCGGAGTCCTTACAGATCAAGGGTCTGTCAGATAACAAGCCGTCTAGGCCACCGTCGCGCCCACCGCAGGCCACGCCTGCACACCCGCCTCGCGTGCCCTCGCCACCACCACAAGTAAGTTCTACTAATATATCTTTTTGTTCATATGAAAGTTCCATAGACCTATGGTAATTTAGACCCAATATTTGTCAGTGTTTAATTGAACAGGTTAGAACGGACTGGAATGCTGATTACTTTAATGACACTAATTCATTATTATAAACCTGTATTTATGGTTCTATTTAATTCTAAAAGGTCTGAAACTCATCCTGTATACATTATGTATTTATTCTATGTTATAATTTTTCACGTTTACCATATTTACTAATTGAATTTCATTGACCAAAATCACATCGCATTGTCTCGCATCATCAACCCATTATTGTCCCACTGCTGGGCACAGGTCACATCTCAGTGAGAGGGATTTTAGGCCTTAGCCGACGCGCTGGCCGAGTGCAAAATGGTTGACTTCACACACCTTTGAGAACTTTTAGGAACTCACAGATGTGCAGGTTTCCTCACAATGTTTTCCTTCAACATAAAGCAAGTGATAATTAAAAGTAAAATCACATTATTAGAACAAAATTTTAAAATTGAACAAGCAACATTACTACTACTGAATAAAGAAATATGTGATTTGGTATCATTGATTTTAGCTTAAAAAGTTAAATAATATGTGTATATTAGCCTATTAATGTCTAGTGTCCAACCAAAGGTCTAATTCTGGCCATAGCCAAAGCCGATTGTTTGGCTATCACCATAACCTGATGAAGTCAAAGGATTGGAAGAAATTCCATTTTAGATAGAATAAAATGAATGAAGAACAAACAAACAATTTCAGAAACCCTTAAATTAACTTTTGTGTTAATTTCATATAAAAAACTCTTGCAGCAGATTAAGATTACTATGCAACTTGTCAATAATTATCACATCATGGAATAAAACAATATTCAACACAACTGTCGGCATACAAAACAAAATGGACCAAGCTTCAACATCTGCGTCACAATCTCTCGGATTCGTAACGGTTTATTTAATTTTGGTGCTTACTTAAACCTTCAGTACTTCATTTTGGGCAAGCCAAAGGATATTTGGACGAAGCCATATCTTCTGTTGGACATATCGGAAATATCTTAAATTATTAGGTTTTATGTTTTCTTTTTACTTTTTAAGTTACAATCTCATAATACCAAATTTGTAATTTGTTTCTTTATTCATTATCACACAATGCATGTGTTTTCACTGCAGTATTGATACTGTAAAAATAATGAATTACATTGTTTACTTTCTTATTTTAAGTCTAAATTTCCTCTACAATTGACTTAACCTATAAGATAACTTTAAATCGGATATAATTTGGTTTATATTTTTATAGATTGGATGGTTTATCACTATATAGTGTAAAACAAAGTCGCTTTCTCTGTCTTTATGTTCCAATGTAAGCTTAAATATTTAAAACTACCCAACGGATTTAATGGGGTGTTTTTTTTAATAGATATAGTGATTGAAGATGAAGGTTTATATGTATAATAACATCAGTTTTATCTGTAGTATATTTAGTATCAGCATTGCTCCCGTGCGAAGCCAGGGCAGGTCGCTAGTATATTATAGAGTGGATTTAGAGTTATAGACAATATTTACATTTTAAATGTAAATGAAACATAAGCTTGTACTGTATTTCATTTAAGTTTAAATCTTACTATTTAAACTAAATTGAAAGCTGGGACTCAAGGGGCGCCACAACCACGTCTAAAAAAACGAAATATCTTACACTTTATGAGGGTGTTAAGAACGCCAAATGTGTAACTCGCCCGGGCGCACAAATGTTTGACTTGCATGGGGCGCCAAATAAGTGACAGGCCCGGGGTGCCTTGATGGCAAAGGCCAGCCCTCGTTATAGTCTAGGAAGCTTCATGTAAACAGTACCTTTTTGTAGATTTTGTGTTTTATTAATCTACAAAAAGGTACTGTTTACATGAATTTTAATTAAAAAATTTAAAATTTTAAAAATTATTTTATAAAGAAATGTTTTTAAACTTTGAAATGAACTGCCGCTTTGGTAAATTTAATCACTATCCAGAAAAAGCAGTAAGAGAAACGATATATTTGTGATATGTGCATACCATGTGGTATATAATTATACCTTTAAAAAAATTATATTGTGCTAACCTGTCTAGGTTGAGTAAGTTTGAATTAATATAATAATAATCAATATGTAACTTTGAATATCACTAGAGTCATAATTCTGTTTAGTTTTTCCAACAATTGTAACTGATAACTACGGAAATGGAAATACCAAAGGTTCTAGTTACCAAATAAAAATGATAATTGTATAACTTTTTTTTTTCATATAGAGTAGGTAAGGGTTTAATCTCACCTATATCTTACCCAAATCATGGAAATTATCATATTTTAAGAATTATAT
>DWPV01008455.1:0-10006 GCA_018251915.1 Urbanus proteus proteus
TCCACCTGATGGTAAGTGGCCACTACCGCCCATGGACATTTGTAATCAACCCCAGATATGATCACGGTCATACCTGGTTGACCACAGATGCGTTGCTACCCCTGAGGACTGAGTTGTAACGCCTTGTATAAGTATGTCTCCCTTACACCCTTCAAACCAGAACTCAGCAATGCTTAACACTGCTGTTATTAGCTTCATCTGGTGACGGTGGTGTCACCGGTGCCACTAAGAGTTCTATCACCTTTAGCACCTTTAGTTCTATATTAGTGACTGTCACACTACCACGACTTGGTTGTTAACACTGCGTTCTGCGGGTTAATTTACGAACGTGACAGTGCCGCTCGACGTCGAGCCTACCACTTATTAAAAACCAGATAACCAACTCATTAAAAGGGCAGGGATGAACTTAGGTACCTATATCGGTTTAGATTTCGAATAGGGACGTTTTTCTTTTTTTTACGGTTTTTTTAAAGGTTAAAGATAAGGCAGACAGGCTACTAGTTGGAAAGGATTCACCGTCGCCTAAGGACATTCGCAACACCAGAGGAGGATGTAAGTCTTCATCTATGAAATATCGAAACGGGGAATTTTCCTTCCTCAGTCCTTCAAGCCAGAACAAACGCTTTTACAACGGTGTGACGGTGGCTTAAGCAGAGTAGTGTTACTAATTTCCTATACCAACACTATAACACTAATTTAGGGCACTGTAACAACAATGGTAGTGTTATTTGCACAGACCATTGTGTAAATAATTTCCACACTTCTCTGTTTATGCTTTAGGCTATTCTTGGCTTGATTTGCCAATTGTTTTGTTACTTTAATAATGAACTTTAGAAACAACGGATATTGATAAGGAAACGGCGTAATCATTATATTTTCCTTTAACTTTGTAACAAATTTACTTTAGACTTGTTTAATTAAGGGGCTTTTGAAAACGACTCCTCTAGTGTCGAAAATGTTATCTATGACTTATCATTGTAAGAATATATGTATATATAGTACATTTCTTAACAAAATATACCTAACTAGTTTTTACCCGCGGCTACGCTCGCGTTAATGTGTGCACGTGCATTCGCATAAAACTAAATATTAGGTTTGTATATTTCTGGTATAATTAAATGCATTCTTATCAAGTGGCCGTAGGTGTAAAAGTAGGCAGTTTGAAGGTATGATAGTTCCACAAGGAGTTCTACTACCTTTAAATTATCTTTAGGTTTTGTTAGTGTTACAGTTTTATGACTAAGTACGTAATACTAAGTTAAGTACTAAGAATTATGTTTAAGAGAACAAATAAGAATATGAGTAGGTACATATTTGTGAAATATCAAAACTTTTGTATTCAATAAATTATGTAAACTCATTTTATATTTCCTAGGACACGCAGGGTAAACATCATTTTCGAGTGACTTTTTAATGATCCTGAATCAATACAGCCGTTCCTATATTTTAAGCCTATTCATCTTTTCACTCCGTACAAATTTGTTCAGCTCTCATTAAGCACGGTTCATTTAAAAGAAATAAAGAAAGAATCCAATTATCCAGCGTAAACAGATGACTTCATTCAGAATTATGTGAGCACACAAAAACAGCCTTCTGGTGCACCTGCTTTGAACAAGTGCTTTCAGAAATAGTTGAACTGGCTTCTACCCAACACGAATCTGAATAAATATGCAATCATTGAACGTTATCCATTGAATAGCTTACATGAACGTAATTCAAAAATGTTTCTGAAAACCAGCAATGTATGTCAAATATTGCACTATAGATCTGATAATGAGTTTTAAAATGGGTTGCAGTAATTAGACCATTACATGAATAATATTAAATGAAACAAATATGTAAACAGGCACTCGCAAGCCATTCTTGTCTTTGTGTGTAAAATTTGCCGGTAAACGACCTTGGCGTGAATCATTGGCGCTCGGTACACCTCGTGCACAATATTTGCACATTTGCGCCTTTGTGCCAGCAAGGCTTTATCCCTTAGCAACAAAGGCTGACAATTCGTTTGCTGTCTGCTGATCAAACTGTACAAACCGAAAATTTTCATTTTCGATTATAAACATGGTTTTCGTATTTAAATTACAAGCAATGTACTAAAAATTTTAAATATTCAAAAATATTATTTCTTTAAGTATTCAATTAGTTTTGTTTATCAATAGAATATGTTGGAACTAAGACACAGAATTTAAGTAATAAAATAACAGTAGGTACCTGGGTGACCAAGCTATGCTCGGTGTTTTTTTTAGTACAACATGTTTTTGGTAATAAAACCTAGCTAGATCGATTTATCGCCCCCGAAACTCTCTAAATACAAAATTTCAAGAAAATCGTTGGAGCCGTCTCGAGATCGTTGATATATACATATGTATATATACAAGAATTGTTCGTTTAAAGGTATTAGATACAGTTCTTCTAATGCATATACGTACATATATGTACTACAATAGGTACGTTCCATGTCTACGTTTCTTCCAGACGAATTATCTCAAATCAAAATATTAAAAATCCTTACAGAATTTTTTTTAAAGTAATAATTGGTGTATCAGTACTTCTCAAAGTTTATTAAGAAGAAACGACTGCATACATCCGTAATGCTTCATTAAAAATAAATGTACAAATTAATCAAAATTAATACAAAAGGTTAGGTACTTTAAACTACATGAAAATCATAACCAATCTCAAAGGGCATTGACACAAGTAATTAGAAGTTTATTTTCAGCTAAGTTTCTTGACGCTAACAATAATTTCTCGCAGCGATAATACATCTAATTGATGTTAAGTGGCTGCACATTTCGCGAATTAATTTGTCTTACACATATGCCCTCGTTAATTTATATATTTTTAGCGCTGCCTGAAACCAAGACGCTTTATTTTGATGACCCGCGTGATGGAGCGATCACCGTACTGCGTGTCGCAGGGGGTTCCGGGTTCAATCTACGGCCAGACACATATCTGAATTATGGGTTAATACAGACAGACAGGCAGATATTTTTTAATTGCATTATTGTTATAGGTATCGTGTATACTTTCATATGTATTGAGTGAAAGTTATTATTTTGAAATTACAAGGAGACTTTAAATTAATTAATTTATTTGTATAGATAGAGTTATATAACCTACCTATCTAATTTTCTGTGTTATTGGCACGTATGACGTTCCCGTTAAGTCTAATTATCTGTAATGACTTATTATTACGATCAAGCAGAAGTTCCGGGTTTGATACTCCGTTGGCAACATCTGAATTATGAATTTGGATTTTTTTCTCAGTCTTGGTATTTCTATATCATCGTCCATATGAGTGGCAGGCTTAAGTAAAAATTACTAAAGAGCTTTTTAATTCTCCTTTATAGGTACGCGAATAACCCCACTTGTGGGTAAATTAGAAATGGGAAATGTGGGTAAAACTTTATTAAAGTGACACTATCTCCTTCACACGTTTGACAAATGACCTCAATAAAGTTCATTAATAGCGAAATTTAATTTAAAATCCACAACATTTTATTAGCAATAAAGTACAGATGTGTTTTCAGCACAATCTGCACTCTCTTCTGCCAAATAGGACAAAAAGCGAATAAAAACTTCAAATATACTGCTAGGTACATAGATTGGTCTGACGTAAAAACAACGTAACGTCGTTGAATCTAACGTATTTTTATCGTCGACCTCAGACCAAAAAGAAACACAACGCCTTAGACCTTTGCATTTTAGTGAATAATGGTGTGGTAAGATTATTATACCTTTGAGGCATTGGATAAAAGCTTTTGCAAATATTATTGAAGGTAGTAGAACGTTTTGTTTTTTTTTTTATATGATTGAAATCACAGCCACTGCCACTTATGGGCCCCCACACATAGGTATAGGCCCACATATAGGTAATTAACCCTAAAGAAGATCAAGGTCCTGTCTGAGGTTGACTACAGTTGTATTGCTATCCCTGAGGACTGAGCTGGAACGTCTCGGATAAGTATGTCACCCTGACCACACCCTTCAGACCCAAACACAGCAGTGCTTAACACTGCTGTTATAAGGCAGAAATAGGTGTAGCGGTTGTGCCGCCGGAGTCGAACTAAATAGAGTGTAAATGTATGGGAAATAATTCTCTCAAATAAGACCCTAATTTTAATGAATGGCAGCGGGCACTTACCATCAGGCGAAGTGCATACACGATTGCAATTGCGCTTCCTTTTTAGGGTCGTTCTGACTTTTTTAGTCGGAGTTGTCACCCAGGCTATTAAATTAATCGAATGGTGGTTTTTATTCGAAAATCTAGATTCTTTGACCTTGTTGCTACATTCCTATCAGCTTTAGTGTGTAAACAACTAAATCGGACACCTACGCGATGACGTCACTCCAAAACTGTTTTTGTGACAATCGATTTGGTTTTATTTTTTTATTTACGCACATGTGAGATCACGTGGGGTAATAAAAGTCAGGAACTATTTCGTTATTATTACAAGATTATGTAGGTATAATTATACACATGAATAATTTCTTCACTTCTTCCTTTTGATCGATAAAAATGTCTAATGTAGCTCCAGCTCCACGTGTTCGTAGAGTAATAACATTGTAATTAAAACCTTTTTTTTAAGATGTGCGTTGTGGAGTTTCTTGCGCCGCTTCTTCTTCATAACTAAACGTACATACACCTTCTGAATTGGTGGTAGTGAAAAATAATATTATTGACGTTAAAAAGGATTTTTGTAAAGATTGTAGTTTGAATGAAATAATTTTAATTTTTGATTTTAAATTGGAACACTTATGCAACTTGTAATTTGTCGGTCTAGAATAGCACCACTTCACTAAGAGTCATTTCGTATAAAAAAGCTTTCTACACTCATTATACTACAATTTTCTCCTTGATTCTATGAACGCACATAGACGAATACACAAATACTCAGATCCAGATCAGAAATCTAAATTCATCATCCAGATGCTGACCGGGAATGGAACCCGGAACCCTTTGCACGTCAGACCGGTATGGTGACCGCTCTACCACGCGGGTCGCCAAATCTTGAGAACTAGAACTTGAACCAAATCTTGAGAGAAAGGAAATCTATATTTTTAAAAATAAGCCAAAAATTAGGCAATAAGATACAGTTTTCGAAATTCAAATATTTCGTTTGCATTATAACATTAAGTTCGCAACAAAGCATTTAATCAAACTAATAGCTAATGAATTATTGAAAACATCGGTATTATACCAGAAACCTTGACAACTTTATCCAAATTATGAGCAAATAGGCGATAACTCTGAAGGTCCTCACAATAAACCATCCGCAGCCATACTTACAAAACTAAATGTGCAATTCTGTTTGTATGTTACTATATAATTTTTATTAAATTTAAAATGGAGATAGTTTAAATCTGGGAAAGGCTACTATTTTCCAAATATACATGTAATCCTTGAGATGCTATGGAATGAGGCTGTTTTTCGTAGCTAACAAAGTCAAAATTAATACAAAAATCTTTTTTTTTATAGAGGAGTCGTCAATGCATCGCCGGCTTTGAAGGAGAGTTCTTTTTGCACCTCTTTTGTAGAACCCCACGTCATGGCGCTCCGGGAATACCTTCTTTAAAGATTATAAAAAACAATTATCCACGATCTTACAAAATGATCAAGGGATGAAAAATACACGTTAGATGATATTGTCAATCCTTCTTAAACGGTTTTAAAGAAACGAAACTATATTTTGTTTTTAGCCCTGTGTTTTGGTTTTTTTACTCCCGTTTTTGCAGACAGAATCGCGGGTAAAACTGGTGTATAATCACAATTGTTATCAGTGTCGTTATACGGAAATATTGTATGTAGATAACATGTGTAATGAAAGATATCTTATTGCCAAGGGTATTATTGTCACAAATTTAATTAGAGTATCATTGCTTAAGTCTGAAAAGATTACGTTTGAAGTAAGTGTTTGGATAGGTTATTTTGGTTGGTCAGTAAGTAAGCCTTTTATCCTTAAGGCTGGGCTAGTTTGAATCTACAGGAAGGTTTAATACTACTTAAAAAATATATGTAGTTCGTTGTCTATCTATGCAATCTATAAATGCAATTAAAAAGAAAACTATTTTCTTAGATTTTGGCACCGAATTGGATACCGTTTATTACAAAAAAAAATGCTCTGTAAAGAAAGCCGAATTATATTTGCCCTCTTAACATCACATTTAAGATTTTTATATGATGTATTTCCTACAGCATTAAAAGACTCATCCGAGGATTTTGGTTATTAACAATCGATAATTAACGCAAGCGATATGATTCGTTTTTATATATATAATTATAATTAATCTTATATGCAAATCAAAATTATTTAATCAAATCAAATCCAAAATAATTTATTTAAAGTAAATCCTGTACAGAATTCTTTTTATAAGTATAGAATACCTTTTTTACATCTTTTTTACTGATAAATCAACTGCCAGTACGCAAGGTGTTTTGTAATGTATACTACAATATTTTGTAAAAGAAAAAACTAAGAAAAAATAGATATTTACTACACTAAACACGACAATGTCCTACATAATATCTTCAATTTATCGTACTTCAGGTAATGTATGCGAAGGCCAGGCCTCAATAAAAGTGCCATTAATTCAATCAGCTCTCTAATGAGCTTAGACGTTTTATAACAACAAGACAATTGTAAGCTGTTCCTATGCTATTGTATCTCTGACCTATTTCTATACAAGCTCTGATTACATGTCGCGATAGACAATGATAGGAATTCTATCTTTTTGTGTCTGCTTGGAGCTGGCTTGCTAAAAAAATATGTTTTTTTTCTTATTATGGAAGTAGCAAACGAGCATGCAGCCAATCTGATCATCTGGGGACATCTGGTGGCACAGCAGTGCCCCCGCTCTGTTGAGTCTATTATCTACTCCAAATAAGATCACCGATCAGCATCTGAAGCTGGTTACAGATGCGTTGCTAACCAGGTTAAAGTTGGAGTGTCTTTTATAAGTGTGTAAGTTCTTCTTTTAAAATATGGAAGTGGCAAATCAATGAAACCAGCGGTTTGTATATGGATACTGCCGCTAATGGACGTAAAAACTCCATGTACAACGAGGGTTCTACCTAAAACCGATCGAGGATACATTGGCACTCCTGTAGGGTATGATGCTCACCTCATATGTCAGTGTGTCCGCATTCAAATTGTAAGGGCCACATTAACTTAGAAATGCTTTACACTAATAAAAATACGGCGGCGTCATTCCCTGGTTGATTTTTTATGTCCCACAGTTAAGCACGTTTCGATATTTTAATTAGAAGTCTAGCATAAATTAAACCTTGCTACATCATGAATTGCAAGAAGAAGATAGGAAATAGTTCCTCTTTGCAAGTTGAATAATTTCAAATTATTATGTTCAAGTCCAATAAAAATTAGTAAAAGAACAAATACAAAAAATAAAGCATTATTTAAAATATATAATCAGGTGGCCGTAACGTTACATACACGTAACGTAACAATTGAAGTCTATTTTTATGCTTTAATCAATCTGACCTATTAAGACAATAGTGCGGAGTTGATTACATATGGTGATGGAAACTAATAGAAACTACGATTGGTATTGTTGCTACATTATATACATTGTATACTAATTGTTTCTTCGTATTACTGAAATTTATATTTTTTTTTATATTTTCACATAGTAAAATATACATTACACTCTATTGTGAAATTTTGTTTTTCAACGCATTTGATAAATTTCTAAATATAAAAGGTAAGTGCCAATCTATTCAGAATTTATCATCGGTTCAGTAAGTACGGATTTGTATGGATAATTTAAATCATATGTATCAAATAAATAGTAACAAACATCAAAATGTCAGATATATAACAAGATAAGAGAGTATGTGGAACGAAAAAGATTAATATTGTTGGTCAAGGAAAAACGCTTTAAATCTATCGACCTTAAATAAGTTAAATAGTGCTATTGAATATAATAGAATAGTCATAGAGCACTATTGCTTTATTAATTTTAAATTACATTATAAATTAAAAGTACTTTCTCGTTATCAATTTGAAGTTTCTAACTAAAGTCGGAGTAATATTTTTGCGCTCGATGCATTGACCTTTTTGAATTACATACGATATATAAATCAAGTTTATCCTGTACAAGTTGACATTTAAGGAAGGTTTGATTAGTGTAAGTTGAGAAAGTATTGCAGTGAAAGTACAAGACTTACATCATAATAGTTTAGAAGTAAGAAAAATATCTTGCCATTTAAATAATTGCGTCACGTTGTGAAGTCAAGTGATAAAAATTATATCTGGTTTGCGATTGACATGTAATTGGGTCTTGCGACGATCCGGTACACGCCGGTTCTATCAACCTACTTCATTATCTTTATTTTTGCAAATCTATCAATAATGGTTCAGGCAAATTAAAACCTTACTACGAAAATATAACATCTGAATTATAACAACAACGCTCAGTACATACGACGTATAGAATTTGATAAGCAATTTATTCAAATAATATATTTAGTTGTAGATAATATAAATATAATGGAGGTCGGTCTGTCCGTTTGTTATCTCAAGTGGTCGGTGTTAGTGTTAGTAAAATGCATGTAATTACAATTTTATATTAAGCAGTTGTCTGTTAGCAAATGTTTTGACTGTTGTTCGGTCTGATAACAATTTGTTTTAAAAGTAAATCTTATTAAATATACTATTGTGAGTGTAGAAAGGTACTTAAAAGATAGTAGTTACATAAGACTATAAAAAGAGCATTCTTGCTTTACACAATTTTATTTTAAAGGTGGTAGAACTGTATGTAGTTCGACTCCGGTGGCACCACCGCCGCACCTATTTCTGCCTTACAAGGTACCTTAAAATGTGTGGTTAGGGAGAAATACTTATCAGAGGCGTTCCAACTTAGTCCTCAAGGGTATCAACGCATATGTGGTTGACCTCAGGTAAGACTGTGATCTTATCTGGGGTAAATTACAGATGTCCATGGGCGGCAGTGGCCACTTACCATCAGATGAACTGCATGATCGAGTGCTATGGAATCATTCACATATTTATCTGGCCGGGGATTGAACCCCAAACCCATTGCATGTCAGACTGTCACGGTGGTCGTCAAACATAAAATCGAACCCGGTCCAGAAGCACCGCACTGCGCTATAAGCTCACTACGATAACCAAAGCTTAAGTAATTATAAACAAACTACCCACAAACTATTAAACTTTTGGGCGTTGGTGAGGCACGTTCCAAATTTGAAAGCCTATCACGGGAACTTTGATCAAACTATTCCAGTTTCAGCCATAACATCAGATTTGAAAGCTTCATTTTGGATATTTCGTATCGTTTAATTTTAAATCCTCTAGGTATTTAATACCTAAAAAAGGGTATTTAATACCTAGTGGATTATTAGTACGATACGATAAAAATACCTATAAATATTATTTGCAATTTTTTTTACTGTTTCAGTACCAAATTGTTCTGCTGAAAGGACTGCTGAAGGAATGCTGTCTGCATACAAAATCTTAAACTACACATTGATTTATTTACTTACCTTGAACTAAGAGTACAGTAGGTTTTTATCATTATCGAAGTAGCATAGGAGCATGCTGTCCACCTGACGGTAAGTGGCCACTGCCGCCCATGGACGGCTGTAATCAACCCCAGATAAGATCAAGGTCCTACCTGAGGTTGACCACAGATGCGTTGCTACCCCTAAGGACTGAATTGGAACGCTTGGATAAGTGTGTCCCTTACCACACCCTTCAGACCAGAACACAGCAGTGCTTAACACAGCTTTTATAAAGCAGAAATAGGTGTGACGGTGGTGCCTCCGGTGCCGGACAACGACGGATTCTCTTTGAAACAATTAAATTAACATTAAAACTCATAAATCGAAGCCATACCCATAGACATACAAAAAATATTCTCTAAAACAACATTTAAATCCAAATCTCATTTATTCAAAGTTGATTCATATTGAATACTTTTTGAACATTAACAGTATTTTTCCACTACCTAATACAAAAAGGCCTATATT